>RDRW01000485.1:0-100000 GCA_007896445.1 Puccinia hordei
TTGAGGAGCTCGTGAGCATCCAAGCTTATAAGGGTCACGTCTAGGCAGAAGACAAACCTTAAGGGTGATTGGGAATTCTTGGCAAACAAAATATATTGAGGGCGACAAAACACGAGACAAACCAAGGAGGTCTTGAGGAATTCGACTGATCAACTTTTGAAATGACAAATTGAAGCACCACCTGGATGAAAGAGATACGATCAACTTGAGAAATTAACAAAGGAATACCGGGAAGTCCTCCGAATGGGATGGCCAAAACATACGAGCAAGTCAAATTTACATCTGACACAGCATTATCCCGTAATTGAGAGGTTTGGGCCTCCCAAATAGCAACTGCTGCATGGGCCCAGATAAGAGCGTCTGAATGGAATTCTGGGGAATATACCAAACAACCAGCATCTTGGTATGTCACATTTCTGATACTTTGTTTCGAGTCCATGCCTTCATCAGAGGTCTAATTTAACACATCAACAGGAGAGATGCATGGAACAATCATGAACACATGGAATCAGAAATCACGATACTATGGATATGTCAACCAAGCAAAATTGAAAGCGCAGGATGTTATCGACATGGAAAAGTCTGTCCATTTGCCTCATATGGTGATGAAAAAAAAAGAAGAGAAGATAATACTTGATGTGAGAGTGTATAATCTGTGGAAATTCAGTTGAGTGAATTCGGATATGAAGAGCCGGCCAATGGGAAGTTGGAAAGAGCAGTTGTGAAGGTGAAGAGTGTAGAGATGTTCAATCGCAAGTATGTCCCAGAAAATAATTTCAGTGGCAAGGCTCCCGGTAATTCAAACGTTGAATTCTACGATTCTGGATTGCGACTGTTTGGGCGGATAAGCCGGCTATTCAGTGATGGTGTGACGAATACTGTTTGGTTTTTGATTCGCCCCTTTACATCATTGAACAGCTGGGATGAACCCAAGAATCCGTACAAAGACCATCCCCAGTTAAATACAAAACTTTTGTATGCAGACAAGCTCAGTAGACAACTGGTCATCCATCATTCAAGGGTCGTTGGGCATATTGCTATTTTGGAGAATGAGGAGGGAACGTTTGGTGTGAACAAGAAAACGATCTCTGCAGTGAGCCTGGGGAATGTGGTATGTTTTCCATGATTTGTTTGTGTTGATAAAAAATGCAGGAATTAATTTGTTGATTGTATTTGGAATACTTGTGAATTTGAAAAAGGCATGGGGCCAAGATATTGAAACAGATTAATTACTCGGATGAATGCTGACATTTCAATGTTCATTTTGATTAACCCCGAACCTCAAGACTGATCAAGAAGAAGGGTGTGTGGTGTTAGTGGGTAATCCTAGTTGAATAAGATTCATTTTGTTTGGTTATATTTAGTATATATGGTAAATAAAGAAGCCAAACAATTAGACAAAGGGAAGGGTAAAGGGTGGTAGAACTGACTTGCCTGATGGGCCGTGCAAGAATCCATTGCAGTAGATGGCATTGTTTCCCACACATTAAATAGCAGTATGATCCATGAAATCCCCTTCATCTCTTCTCCCTCATCCCATCAATATCTAATTCATAGCTATCTTACAAGTACATCTTTCCATAAGAAATCCGAGAGCTATTTGTGAGTGAATATTGTGTCTACGCCAATTAACTCCGATTTCCCAGAACTTACCCAGCAAATAAGGATAGATTTAATATGGATATTGAGGAAGATATGGTTGACAGTGATGATGGGGTTGAAGGAGCTGGCAAAGGTCAAGGTGCTACTGGAGAAGGAACATCTGGTGATCAAGGGGGTGAGGAGGATTTTGATGCGCTTTTGAGGGGAAATGTTGATGTTGTTGAGGATGGTAAGTGTTTGGTATTGATTGTCCAGATTTTGATGGATGTGTTCTTTCCAGCTAATTGATTAATTCCTTATTATTCCTATCTCCACATGCATAGATGCCAAAAGTGAACCGGAAAATCCAGAGGACCTTTTGAATTATAACCTGAGAGTTCAAAGACAAAAACGTGCTCACGATAAATCACAGGAGAATGTCAGACGGGTTCGAAGGGTTGTGGTGGGACGTGGCCTTCCGAATCAGTCAACGGCATTGTGTCGGTCAATTCGGAATTTCACCAAATTTCTGATGGGAATGCCTGAATTAATCGGTGCATATCCACCACCCCCAAGCCCAGAGGAATGGGAAACTTGGAACCATTGGACTGATAACCGGTACAAGAAGATGATGGCTCACTTGAAAGATTTTTCTGAGAAGCACAACAGCCTTGCGAAAACAGTCTTTCAAAAGTGTATCAGGACGAGGTTGCACGTATTCGCAAGCATCTGTCACCCCCTTCGTTCACACCGGCTGCTGACGTTTTGTGCCCGGACCTGGATGTTCCACTAAGTATCAAGAAGGCGTGTGAGCAAGATGTTCAGATGGCTGGGTTTGGACGGTTGACATTTGAGTGGGAGGCCAGTTCGTTTAATTCATCTTCGTGGAACGGGAGTTTGGCGACAATCGTTATCAAGCATTACCATAACTGGACCAAGTCACAACCAGGTGTGATGTGGGGGGAAGTTGGTTCGATGGAGCTGATCTTGGAACGATGGGTTCGTGGCCAAGGAAAAGAAATGCGGCGGGCTCACCAGATGGATAGCGAATCAGCGGAAAATATGAGGGTGGAAAAGTTGAGGAGGGCAGGAATAGCTCGGATGAAAACTAAAGTAAGTCATGAGTTTTAAAAATCAGGCATTGCCAGGCCAGTTGCTTAAAGATGGCTGTTTGAAGATTGCGAACAAGAGACAAGGACTTGCAATCACCAAGATGCGTGCCGACCCAGCTTTGGCCATCCTATTCTCCAAAGACACGGTATCCGATTGGGAAGATCAACCAGTTCCGGCAAAACCAAAACGGGTACAGCTAGCTTGGAGGAGTGAAGTGTTCACTGTATGCTCACACAAACTGGATGAGATTGCAACAACAGTGGCGAAAACGGCTACTGAAATGAAGAGTATCCATAAGCTGGTGGACCGTAGCCCTGACATAATTCCACAGACAATTGTGCCACTTGCTACGATCCCCCGTAGGCTTCCAGTTGATGCCTACGATGCAGCATTCCTTCAAAGTCTTTCCCAAGTTGAAAGAGAGCACCTCGACCCTCAGGCGGCAATTGGCTTGGAAGCAAAAGCCTGGATGCTAAACCAGATGACGATGCGTATTGGACGAGGTGGAAGTGGCATTCCGAGAGGAAGTATTGGCGATCTGGGAATTGGTAATTTGCCAGGCCCTAGCAAAGGCAGTTGAGTAGGTGATTGTTTGTTTTGTTGGTTGATTGGAACAAAACTGACACAAGTTATTTTATTACATAGCTAAAAGGAAATTCACTCCAAAGACTTTACGATTGAGTAGTCTGGAAATACACATGCCAAAGAGGAGTGGAACTTGAGATGGGAGTACAATAGGTGTTATTCTCATTGATCAACTGCTTGTTCTTGACATGATTGGGCAAGTTTGGAATGGAGAAATGAAAGATATGTAAATTATCATGTGTTTTTCAGCTGCTCCAAATTAAGAGAGAAAAAATTAAACCCGGCGGGCTTAATTCTTTGGAACGATTATAAAACTGGCAAGTTATGAGGCATCAAATTAAGCCCGGCGGGCTTAATGATTCGGAGCAATAAGACCACTTGGCTTGATTGCTGTATTCCAAGAGGGGATGTTGGCTGGGTTGAGGTAAATGCAAACTGATCTGTTGGCATAGGGTAAATGAAGAGTATCTTGTGGGAAAATGAGAGCATATCAATTTGCCACAAGAGGTCAAACTACACTCCACCAAACAGGATATGATTAAAGCTGGGAAGGACCTTGAGTTTGTCCAATGTTGGGCCCAGAGTTGTAACAGAAGGGGTTTCAATGGTAATTCCTTGTCATTGTGATTCACATCTCCAGTCTGTTTTTATCCTGCTTCCCTGACTGGAGAACATTCACTGTTTAAAATGGGGTATCTAAAAGGTAGGAGTCAAACGGAAGAACCATTGTTGTATTTCGATCTTGATTGTCAACTGTGACAGACAGTTTTTCAAGTGCATCACAATGACATCAACAGAAGACCACTTGAAATCAGCCATGTGTTTCAATGTAAGCTCATCAGACAAATCATGGATTGTGAAAAGTGATTGCATGACCGCTTTCGAACAAATAGTTTTTTTACAAGATTTAATTTTAATATTATCCAAGGCACATAGAAAAAGAAGACTAGGGTAAGAAATGGCTTTCATGATGTCAAAATAATTGCAGGGACAAAGCTACTGGATCTGGCGGCTTGGGTCCTTAAGGGGGGGGGGGGGGTTTGGACTGGTCATTCAACGTGAAAAATGCCAATGAAGATAAGAAATTCCAGAGTTTCACAACAAATATCACATGTGAATTGGATATCCTCAGCCAACTAAACTCAAATTGACTCATTGGCACCAAGACTTGGACAGAGACAACACCAACAAGAGTGTGAAAGTTACGAGTAATAAGTAGTGTGCAAAGATGGAAACCACAATGTGTATTCCTCTTATGATGGAACTGGGAAAGATTTCAGGATGAAGCACAATAACATGGAGAGATGAAACATTAAGCAAAGGTGACATGGCCAGTTGAGAAAAATCCAACAAAGCAATCCACGACTCATAGCTCAAACGTTTTGCAGATTGATTGGAGTGACAGTTATTGAAAAAACTCTCCAAACCTGCATGGACAATTCAATACATCATTAGTGAAGGTTGAGGATCCATTATGTCAGTAACTCCAAGTGTTTTGCGAACAAAGGCTTACATTTGAGTAGCATTCAGCATATGATCCCTAGCATCTGTGTATCAATGGCCCCGATGGTTGAAAGTGCTCCTTAGTAACCTGCGCTCATGTTCCGTTTTCCAACCATGGATTCGTATGGGATCTGACAATATACACATCAATAAATGAATATAGGCCTTTGACAAAATATGACTGATCAAGTACCTCTACCAAAGCGCATTCTGCGTAGATTCCAAATTGCCAAGCCATCAGGGACCATGTGAGAGGGGATGCAGAGTTCCATGGCAAGTTGGGATAGGGCATCCTGTGCTGCTTCTAAGCGAGTGGCATGTTGACAATGTATCATAGCCGATGTCTCGACAGTACCTTGGCCTTCAAGATCCTCAGGCTCAATTGATACAGCCAGTGCTTCAAATGATGAAACAGCTTCTCGGAGAAAGTCAACTCTATCCTGAGCTTGGTATAAATAGGATATGGTAGTCATTTAAGTACACTGGTTAAGACGTATTGTAAGGTTGATACTTGGTGGTTTGAATGGAGGATGAGAGGAGGATTGGATCAAGCAACTTGAAGTGTTTTTTATAATGGGAGCTTGGAGGTTGGTGTATCTGAAAATAGAGAGAGCCGACACTGGAACTACCTCTCGAGCAGCTAACTTTTCAGAGGGCAGTTGAGCAGATGACTTGCAATAAACAGGTGAGACGTATGTGAGCTAACGTGATTTGCACAAACAAGGGTGCTTGCATGTCACAATATAATGGAATACATGAGAGGTGGATCAAACAGACGAATCTTTCCACATGTCATATGACAATCAACACAACACAGCCGGAATTTGATTGGAATCCTTCAGCCAACACACGTAATATGTTGATTGGACAACTCAGTGATTGGTCGTATTTTGAGATGCTCTGTACTTGAATTTACTGGGGCTTTGATGGGTAGGGGTCAACTGGTATTGTTGAGTTTGATTTACCGACCAATACCCACAAGCAATGTCACCACCTCGGCATATAATACAATGTCATCTTGCCTTTGCTGATATGAGGAAGTTTCCAAGCTAAGATGATACATTAAATCACTCAAAATGTGCCCCACTTCTGATTGGTTCGTCCAAATACATGAGCATCTGGAATATTGACCGGTACAATAGTTGAATCCTTGATATGGAAAATGGAATCTTATGCAGAGTCCCCTGGAAGATATGTCTTGTGGTGCATCATCAAAACTGTGAGGCTTGAGTGGTGACGGTTGTGTGTGAACCCAAGTGGGGGGATATTACACACACAACCCTTTGAAATACATTTACTCATTGATTGTCAGATTTAATTGGAATGTACAAAAACTGGAAGTGATATGATTCAACAAACAGAAGGCCTTTGTACTCAACCGCTCTGTTCCCACTTGGTATCCATCACGTATCTGTTCCTAATGACATGGATACACAAGCGATACAGAGGAGGGACATGCCTGGTGTACACATACCTAAACCCACAATCGTGTTAGATCTGCAAAGATATCATGCTGCATGTCTTGTTGATTCCATTTTTTGTGGTATCCATAGCACATCAGTGCCTATGCGGTGACAAGAATCACCTCCCTCAGGCCTAGTGTAAATCCTTCATGTAACCGGAAGCTCTCCCCAAGCAAACAGGTCAAAATTATTTTGTTTTGTTTGATGAGGAGACACCTTACATAATTCAAATAACACAAGCTGTCAGGTTGAGATTAATTGCCAAGTCCATGCTCTGCTGACATCTCCAGTATTACATTTGTGTCTCGACCCAAGAATTCTTGTACAACGAAAGCAGATGATGATTCAGCAGATATTTGGTGAATGAATTAAATGCAATTTGCCAAACAGCAACAAACCGAGCTGATGTCAATTATGTGGTAACATTCCACCACTAACGTCCCTCTTGTCCATGGTAGCTCGTATGAATGTTTTTGGACCTGTTGACATATAAATATCTTCCTCTGTCGGTGTTCCTGCTCTGACCACCAGATCATCCTTAGATTAGACCTTAGATACATTTCAAACACCATGTCGAGTCCTAGTCAAAATAAATACCTTAGTCTATCAGCCAAATATACCCACAAAGAAGATGAGATTGAACGTCATTTTGAGTGGCTTGAAGATAGACGTCTTACTATGTGTCTTGCTGTTGCACGCTGGGAGCCTTCCGACCCTTCCTCAGATCCTCATACCCTCTTTTTCCGAATTGGTCCTGAAAGTCCGTATTATCAACGAATGGTCGATGCTGGCAACTGGTTCGAGGCCAAGCGCATACAGGCCACCACTGATGAAGAAGCAAAGGTCTTGGGGATCCCCATGTCGGAGGTACCACAAGTCATGGAATTGTGGACCGAAAGACGCATTGCATTGGGTAAAGGTAAAGCATCATCAGTTTATCCACATTTCGCACCTGCTGATATATCTTGTGGTGTCTATTGCAGAGCCAGTTGCAAGACCCTGGAATGATACGCCCTCCCCTGAATCTAGCCCTGGTAAGGGGAATCGCTTCAGCCGTGAAGAAACCCCCAAGGAAGCCATAAGCAGTTGTGAAGGCAGCAAGAAGGTATGCCCCCAAATACTTCAAAAATTACAAGGTTCTATATTCTGATCATCACTTGTTGCATTCAAAGAATAACGAAATAATTATTGACTAGTGAGCCGATATCAATGTTATGGTGGCTCCTGCAGCTTTGGATTATCTTTCAGACTATGCCGATCTTGTCAGAATAGCACCCTTGGTTAGAAGCGTTCAACATCATTTGAGCCATGAGATGAACTATCCATCCGTAATCCATAACTGTTTGAATTGAAGCCAGAACACTAGCTATGTCTGATTATTTTATGAGGGACCCAAATCACACTTGCCTTTTCTCTCGTAAGTCCCCAGGGCTTGTCTGGTGGAAATTAAGCCCGCCGGGCTTAATAATTACCTTAGTTTCACCAAGTGTTCCTGACCTGTTCTGCCCATTATTAAGCCCGCCGGGCTTAATCACGAGGACGACACCCCAGAATCTTAACTATAACTTAACTAGTGCTGGCATAATATTATCCAAGGCTTGAGGTGAACATTAAACCTAACCACACGGTTGTTTTGCATGGCGTGTTCATCTGCATGCACATATCTTATGCAACCACATGCAATGTGCAAATTAGTTGCATGATGGACCACCCACACAGCAACATCATCAAGTTGTCGTGCTATAACTTTGTTTTGAATTCTAACACATCCAAACATCTCACCCAATTAGACATTCCACCATTTTTTGTTAATCCCTCCTGAATAGGCTGCTCATGGAAAATCCCCAATGAGTATTGCTGACTGATGTCCAAATACACTTCAATTTGGTAGATCGTCCCTTTGTGCATGGTCAATTCCCCATATGGGATCTACCAATTTGTAATTCACTCCACTCTGAACGTTTTTCTTTTGCTGACATATGTTTGGCATGTGCCAAGCACTAACAAACAAACTTCCTCCTTTGATGGAAAATCCTCAATCAAAGAATATCTCCTGATTATGTCATAAAGGGATATATCCCCAAGGAAATCTAACAGATTCCCACGGGATCATGCCCTTTGATGTTGGAGTTTTCGTTGCTTGATGGTTCTTAAGGAACCACTTCTGGTACGCTTCTCATTCCCCCCTTCCTCATTCTATCAATCATCTCTAGATATACTCAACTCACTATTTATTATATTCCTCAGAACAAGTACAAATCCTTAACATTCCTCCTCCCCACCGTACAAAATAACATGTCAGACACATCTCTTAGTGAGGCAGCCCCTGTAGTTGACCAAGGCACACCAGCATTGCCAAGTGGCTCTGCCCCTAATCTTGAATCCACCCCACCACCTGGTCAGTTGATGTTACTCAAATTCCCAGTGTGATCCAGATTCTCACCCCATAAACTTGCAATTATTTTACCACCCAACTTCTTATCAGATCCGCATTTGTACAAAATGTCTTTCCCATCTCCCAATTCAAACCAACCACCACCAACATTCCAAGCCTTGGAACCAACAATCCCCCCTGGCGAGCCACTCCTTGGGTCTGAAGTTCAAGAGATCAGTGAAGAAGAATTCTTGAACAATGTCGGAAAGATCCAAGAATTTGCCAAAACCTGCTCTGAATTACGAATCCCCAAGTCAATTCGTCAAGATGTTGAAGGTATCATATCTCGTCTTGACACCATCTGCAAAGGTAATTCAGCTCTTTATTCAAATTTCCTGGTTCAAATAACTGAGTATCTTCATTCAGATTATGAGGAAAATAAGGCCCTTCCAGTCGATGAATGTCTTTCAGTCAAGCCAGCTTCCCGACCCACCATAACCCGCTCCTCCACTACATCAAGTGCTCACCGATCATACAAATCCAAGAAGTCAAACCATCCGCCAGTCTCCATCACCTCACACATTTGCAGCACTTCTGCTAAATCCACTCAACACGAGTCTGGCCAATCACCTTCTCTTGAACAAGACCCAGCCCCCACGATTCCTGGCTCTGCAGATAACCCAGACCCTACCAACCAAGACCATGGACCTGTTCCTCTTGGAGACCCCTCCGACCCATCCGAATTGCCTTCCACAACCCCGAAAGATACCTCTTCCCATCTCAGAACAGGACAGGCTGTCACCTCAAAACATACCACGTCAAAGCGTAGAAAAAAGAAAACCCAGAACCGTTCGAAATCTCAGGTTACCTCGAGTGAAGATGAGAACCAACTTCCTCGACATCAAGCAAAGAAACACCGCCCAGACCCTCAAGTCCCCACTGACAAACCAGCTTCCAGGAAATCACACCCCGGCCGTGAATTATATCGGTCCTCATCCCTCAGCTCTATCTCATCTACCTCCAATGCCTCGGCCACATCTGAAGAACCAGAGGAAGAACCAGAGCACACAAACAAATGCGATTCTAACCAAATTGGCAACTCCAAAGAACTTCCCCCATCAGCCCCCACCACATCCAACCATCCACCTAACCCTCCAACCATAGTAACACGTGCACCCAACCCTGTCACCCTGGACAACTTCACCCTCATTCCTAGTGAACCGTTTCGTAAACAACTCCACGAGTTGGCCATGTGGTTCCAGAAAGGCCGAGTCTCAAAGACAAAGTGGGAAAAAGGCTGGAATTCCCTTCAACACCTCTTGAAATTTCGTCTGACCACTCCCGACATTTCCAAGATTCCCACTGCCTCATTCGTCTATAACAATGCTCAGTTCAACCAGGACCATTGGATTAAAGAAATCTCCGACACAAGTGAGTGTTTTACCTCCTCCGTATAAGTACATGTCCTCTGTCCATTACAGTTAACTTACTTTTGATCAAACATCTCAGGTGATTCTATGCTATCCTACTCGGAATCCGAGCCATGGTTCAGTCCAGATATCATTAACTTGGACCTCATGAAGAACCAATTACTTTCAACTACCCCGATCCTCCCTCTCCATTCAAAAGCTAGTCATCCAGAGTCCAACCTTTTCCGAGCTCTTGCCTCTCTTATCAACACACCAAGCCATCGGCAGATCCGCGAATGGGCTAAGAGTGTCGCCCTCTCCATACAACACATATCCGACGAAAATCCCCAGGCACCACGAATCGAAGCAAAGCCAAACTCCATCGAACGTCATCTCATTGTCTTGACCTGGCTCAATACAATGAAAACCACCATGCCCACCCTTCAAAAACTTACTGAAGGAGAGGATACCAATGGGCAAATTACCCACCAACCACTTGAAGCCCCAACAGCATCAACAACAGACGATGCATTGGATGACCTCCGCAAAATCATCATTGATCTCATGATGTCTCATACCATCATCCAGGCCCACATCGATGAGGAGTTCAATCCTCGTAAAAAGAAATCCCAACGAGCTACCTCTGATACCACAATTGCCCGCCGAATGGAGCAACACACCAGCCTCTCCCAAATCGCCAGTAAACACAATTACTTCCCCTTCATTTACTATCTCCTGGGAGGTGTACGTGGACTCTTCAACGCCACCCGAGACCGAAGGCAATACACTATCAGTGACTGTCTTGAAATCATCTGTGCATTTCATCAAATATATCAAGTATCCAATTCAAACTTTTCCCCTTCTGAAACAATCTGGTTAAATCTTGGTACATACATTCGTCAGATTATCTCTTCAGTTCAGAATTTCCCCCATGATGTCTCTAAGTTTATCTGTCCAACCCGCCACCTTTTAGCCAAGTGTATTGCTCATGATTATATTAACTGGAAAACCGGCGAATCCACCTCTTTCAATATCCCCAGTTCTAGCACCCTTTGTATTACCTAGTCACCTATCCATGATTTTGTGTCAATGAATATTGCATATATTTTTTTACCTTTCCCTTGCTTTTCCCTCAGCTCACCAATTTCAAGACAAATTAAGCCCGCCGGGCTTAATTTGCCATACCGCTACCTTTGCAGCCCATCCCTCTTGTTCACATGATACACCTGGCAACATGTGACTTTTCAGCCAGATATTTAAGCCCGGCGGGCTTAAATAACGCCCTCAAGAGTCCCTTTCATTGTTCTTCCTCTCAATCCACCCAATTAAGCCCGGCGGGCTTAACATAACCTGGGTACACATCGGATCCCAAGACTCTTTACATTATCACAGAGCCTACCCACCCAACCAATGTATTGAACCAGCAAAACACCATGTAAACTCATCATTCGATGATGCATAGTTTCATCTTGTGCAACCCAGCTTCTTTAGTGTGGCAGCAGTGTTGCCCGCGCCACTTGTCATGTGGTGCTGGTTGGCTTGAACAATTGCCATGCACACACCCCATGTTGCTCATTGGACCAAATCAGCTGATTGATTTGTCCATTCAAAATTGCCTGCCCATGACCAAATTAAGCCCGGCGGGCTTAATCTTTGACAAATTTTCAGCATCAACATGATTTGGCAAAGATTAAGCCCGCCGGGCTTAATTTGGTCACAGGCACTCCACAAATGCATCTCACATCAGTGCAATCCATGTACATATCATTTCTTGAGCTGTTGCAGGGTGTACTCCAGTTGTATTGGATCTGTGAACACGATATGTCCAAGACACTCCATTTCGTTGGTTTATTCATCCACTCTCAATTATCAGTTATCAATTGAACCAATCATCCATTTCACTCAATTGCATCATCACTGTACCGGCTGACCAGGCCCACATCACTGCTTTCTTGATACAATTCTCCTCATATTCAGCCAGTCCAACTTACCCAGTTCATTCAGACTACTCAATTTTTTCCCAGCCAACATTGGTATGATCCTTCATGTTCACCTTGATCATTCCTAACACACATTGCTCCCCCTCAATACACATTATGCTCCCACCAGGCCTCCTTGCATGTGCATGGTATTCCACATGAAATCTGACCTGCAGTCAACATGATTCCTGCAGTCAATATGATTCCTGTTGTTTGCCAATGGCACCTCTTTTGCAATACCCCATCCAGCCAGCTATTATACTACTGATTCTCACCTCTAATAAACTTCCATTCAGCATTCAGCATCAATTATCCTAGTGATTTTGCACACTGGATGCTTCCCTTTTCTTCAGTTTCCTGCATCTGACCATCCCACATTAAACAGTTGGTACAACATACAGTCTTATCCAGATCATGTGCATTTGCCATAGTTCATATACAATTTTCATGTTTTATCTTTGTCATGCTACACATCAATCATCGAGTAATTATTTGAGCCAATTTGATAAAAACATTCCCGTTGTTTATCCATTCTGGATGCCAAAAGATTCATTTTAGATAAATCCATGTTACTTGGATTGCTTCAATACATCTCAATGTATCTCATCATTCCCCTTTTCACATTTTTTTGCATGCCTACTTATGTACAGTACCACATGTTCTTTCAGTTGCAAATTATTGCCCACTGAACCTGTGTCATAAACGCTTTACACTTTCAATTGGTTGTAGAATTTGAGTACATATTTTTAATTATGTTGTAATATTGCTTTTAATACACTCAACTTTCACAGGTGCAATCAATGTCTTGTTTGCATGTGACCCTTTCTCGTTTTTTCACATCCCACTAGCCTTGCCCCTGTCCTGCCCCGTTTAGTCCATTGACACCCTTGTGAACCTTACCCCACCCCTGATTGTGTATCCCCCCTTGTTTCTTCATTTTGACGCTCTTGCTTGAAATCCGCACTCGATTTCATCTCCACTCACCCACTGGTAAGTGCTTTTCTCTGGCCTCTGCCTGCTCATTATGTATCAAACACCCTCAACACTAACCTGTCCTTTTTTGTTCTAGACGATTGATCACACACCTCAATTCAATCACCTTGATTCAATCAATTGTTTTTTTCCACTGGAACGTCGGTCGTTCTTCAAATCGCTCTCCAGTAAGTTCCTCATTTATGCAATCTAAACCTCAACCGATTGATATCGCTTCATTACTGATAACCTTATCCCTTTGTTCTAATCGATCGATTCATTTCTTCAAATCGGTATCGACTTCGCCTCGTCAAACCAATCTTCCCCTTGTTGCCTTTGCATCGATTGTTGTCATCCTCACCCGGCTCATGTCGTTCGTTTCTTCCTCCCTGCAAGTCAATCAACGATTATACCCCAATGGTCCATATACACTATGTGCTTATTTCACCATCCTCGATTCATACAGTCCACACAGATCGTTCTACCCTCCTTGACATCACCAGCCGTGTAGCGATCATATCATTTGCACCGTTCACTGTTTGTAACGCCGAACGATTACGATTAACTAACTCTTTGATGTTTCCTCCATAACACAACAATCGTTAAGCCGTTTCCATTCCGTATCGATTGTATTAACTCAGCCTTTAACTTGCTCCTTCTACTACAGCTCGTTAATTACCCACACCGATTTTGTCCTACCGATTTCGCAGCGACGTTTTCCAAGACCGATTACAACGCTAAACAACGTCTCGCATGTGAGTCAATCAATCCACCGTTTCACCTGCCACCACTTTCTCATCTGCCTCTCCTGTCACCCTTTCTGATAACAGCACATCCTCACACACCGTCATTCAATTCGTTTTGGACTCCTTTTGACGAAATTCATCAGGACGTTGACACCATTCAAGCGTTTTATTTTTAATTGGTAGGTACGTCATACAGTGTGAATTTGATTCAATCCCCCAAATTGATCTTCCTCCTTTTCACTCGCTTTCCCCATTTCTCCCCCCACCAGTCCCTGTCACGCTGAGCAGCAACTCCCGTGCCTGTATGTTCAACAAATAGCTGATGGTTTAACTTTTTGTCACAGTTATACGCTGACATCCTAGCTCTACTGGCCCCGCTTTATTAATTTCAACAACCTTGGCCGATCAAGATTCCCAGCAATCTTGTCCTCCCCCCTTCATTACAGTTTTATTAAGGTAATGTATTCATCTGATCTCTTCATTCCAACAGCTGAAATGCAAGCTGATGATGTTTCAATGCTTTTACTAATCCACCATCTCCCAGAACTCCCTATTTCTCCCTGCCAATCAATCCCACATGACCCGCACCAAGCGTCAAAATCAACTGCGAGCTCAGAACAGGACGGGCCCCTTCCCCCCGGGTAATCCTGGTGCTCTCAATGGGCGCATGGCCCTTGATCACCAGGATTATAAAGGGGGATGTGTGGTCCATCCTTCGAGCCAGGACCGCCCATCAACTCCACCATCCACAAGCCCCTTGGCCCTGGGCAATCTTGGTCTGATTGATGGGCGCATGGCCCTTAATCACCAACTTTGTAAGGGGTCATGTGTGGTTTCTTCACCCATCCTACCGCCAGAAGACTCTGAAGCCTCCACGTCTCAACATCCACCATCCACGCATGCCTCTCGAACTGACAAGAAGATGGCCAGATTACACCGCAAGCTGGATTGCAGCAATGACGTTTGGATCCTTCCAACTTCCATCTCCCTCAACAAAATAAAATCAACCAAGCCCATTCAGATCCTGCCAAACTACAGCCGCCCACGTAACCTCATCACCAGTTCTGGAGGGATTCCCCACTTTATCCTTGAGCGCCACCCCTTCAACATCAGCCCTCCAACCCCTACATTCCAACAACTATCTGATGTCATCAAAACACTCTATCAAATGGCGCAACACAGACCCACAAACACGATGAACTCCCAACGCTTGGGTGGGGAGATGCGTATGATTGGCTTCCGCTGTGCTTCTGACAAGAACAAATCTGGAGGTATGTAACTTCAATTCCCTTCAATCTGCATTCCATTTACTAATGCTTTTATGCATCCCTCTAGGCACATATGTACGGAATAAATTAACCCCTGAACAAGAGGCCAAGGACAACCAGCTTTGGCAGACCCTCCAATCTCACAACAACTTCCTTGCCCGCCGGATGGAATCCCTCTCTTCTAGTGCGTACCAAGACAACCAATCAATCATGTCTGAAAATGGAATACCCAATTGGAGTCAGGAGGAATGGACTGAAATGAGGCAGGAGATCCAGGTCGAGTATAAGTTTGCCTCCAATGTCTCAGTCACATTTGACAATTTTTACAACAAAGCCCATCAAGATGGCGGTGATCTCAATGGTTGGACATATGGTATCTTTTCCTTTATTGATAGAAATACTGGTGAACCTATTCCCCCTCCTCACTCCAAAGAAGGACATGGCTTTTTATTTCCACGGCACCCTTATCTCATTGACTTTGTCCATGCCAATGGTATTGTAGAACTGGTTTGGCAAACCACTCAGTTTGAACACCACACCACTAAACCTCCCCCTCATCTTCCCAAGCCACATCTTCGTTCCTGGACCCACTTTGGTTGCTCTTTTCAAATTAACAAAAAACTGGCTAATGTTGCTCTTGCTTTAAAAGGAAAGAGCCAACAAGTCATTCATGATGCTACCTTGTGTAAACACCAAAGATCAATTCCCAAATAGTTTATTTTCTTGTTTTACTGTCCTCCTCTCATATCCCATACATGTTTTTTGGCTTGATTCAGATTATGTTTGTTACAACTTTCCCCCACAATTTAACCTAGAAATCCATATCTATTTATCATAGTATTGGGCTATAATGATAATACCGGATAAGGACCACTGTAAAATACTCAGTCTGACATGTCCAGTTACACAACCCAATTTCTCCATAACCCACATAGATTTCATCAAATCTCACATGGACCAACCAAAAACATCCATTCATCATCTGTCCAATTTGGGTATTGATACACACATGGATTTTCCTGTCTTTCCAGTCACATGAAATCATGTAAACGGAGGAGTTGGATTTTGGCATTCAGATCAACACTAACTTGGATGCTTTGATGAAACATCCTGGATATACAGATTTGCAACAGTTTTATCTCAACCTACATACCCTCTTTGCCTCCTCTCCTCCCATGACTCTAGGGTCACATAGTTCATACTGTTCTTATATGTTTATCATGGTTTGCCCCAGGTAACAGTGGCTCTTTTGTATTCAAGTATTTTTTTTTACCTAGCTAATCCAACTGATCACCAACATGCCTTTTTTTGGCCAACCACCATAATCAACTCATCTTTCATTCAATAGACCCTAAATTACAAAAATAATACCTGCCTCATTTCCACAAGCTACTATCCCCAAACTCTCCCCATTATAATTCTTCACTTTTACAGCCAATGGCCAATGTTCACTCACATGGAAGCCATCATATTGTATCATATTTTCAAGTGCATGGAAAGCAGGTACCCTTTTCTCATACTCCTCCAACTCCCCACAATTCTGAAGCATGCCACAGCCTGGTCTAAATTCCTGCCAACACATCATTGGGGAAATCACATTGCTCATTATTTCCCAATATTGCCAATCCAATTACAGATCAATTTGATTCATGACTGTAACAGCCAATCTTCAACCAAGTCAAATAAATCATATTGGATTAATGCTGCTTTCCCATGAATTAAGCTCTCGTACAATTTCTAGACAGATTGGGAGGAATCACTGGCCTGGAAACATTACATTTGTTTCATAATCATGACACCTTCCACTCATCAATCTCAATGCTTTAGAGCTTTCAGTTTGAATGCAATATTGTATTATGTCATGCAGAGCCATGTTCACCAATCTGAGAATTGTCTTTGACCAGGGATTGCCCAATTTGGTCTACTCATCTCTAAACCAACCTGTTATAATTTTGTGTAATAATGCAACATTATTCTTTTTAACTCAATCACCATATTTACTATATCCATTCATCTGGCAAGCATGACCCATATTCATACTATATATTGTAATTGATATCCATATTTCAATCTATATCAATCCCCATACATATATATATCCATGGATAGATAGACAGATAATAGAGATATATACATATACATATTTACATTTATGTATATCCAGATATATATATATATTTAATATATATATATTTAATATATATATATATACATATATATATGTATATATATATATCCTTATATTTATATATATATATCTGTATATTTCCACATATATTGATGTGGATATAGGATCATATGGCCATGTATTTATAGACATATATACATCCAGATGTATATAACATATATTCACACATCAGTTTTATATCCTTTTGTACTTATATTATTGAATATCAATGTCACATACATATATTCATGTATGTGTTTATCCATAGTTGATTACATTCATATATTATTCTTTACATCCAACTGAAACCTAGAAACACTCTACAAATCTGATGTATATGCACATAATCCCATCTACATTTTTAAAATACAATGCAATGACATCTCTCTTATTGTTTTTTGAACTTGGATTCCTTTTGATCCCCCAGTTCAAAATGCCTCAAGGTACATATAGTTGATTCTGGGTTGCTGGAAATATTCTTTTTCGATTCTTCGTGGCTGAAAAAATTCACAGTATATAAACAATATATTTAAACTCAATGTGTGTGTGAGCTGGCCCAACCACCTGCTGTAAACCCCAACCAGTAACAAGGATACCTAAATTAAATTCCTCGAATCCAGCCACACAGACGCTCAACACACAAGCAAATGCACACATGAAACAAACATCACTCTTGTTTTGCTTTCCTTTCATGTTGAAAATTTCTCTCCACCAGTCATATGCAATTCTCCTACCCTTTCCAAAACTGAATGGCAATGTTTCATTGTGTGAAGGTTTTCTAGTCTTTCATTCTTGCATGATGAATCACATCTGGCCAGATTCTCTCAGAACTACAATATTTTTCACATGAGATTTCAAGAAGTAAATAATTCACTGAAATCACAAGCCTGCCCAACCCTACATCTCTAATCTTCACATTGTCACCATGGTATAGCATAATTCCCACATATAACTTGAACTATACCATTTTACCTTGAACTTTAGCAAGAGAAATATCCCAAACAAAACATTAATAAATTAAATGAAAGTCTACATTCATGGTTCCATTCATTTCTGTCAGAGTCTCACAGAATTGATTTCCCAGCAAATAATCAATGCTACTACGTCTTCACAAAATTGATTCAGTCATATTCATTTTTACTGCATTTCAACAACACTTTACTAGTGGAACCTTCTTCCAGAATCTTTCACCTGACTTGACAAACAATCTTCCAAAGATCTATCCAGTTGTGTACTCTCATACTCTATGAAGGCCTGGTGTCTCAGTTCATGCTATCTTTGTCGAAAACGTTTTCAATCACTGCTGATCACAACAAACCCAATTTATCCCAACACTACTCATTATACTCTCACTAGGTCCCCCCCTTCAGACAACCAAGATTTATGTCATGATGGTTCCACCTGTTAAGCATTCACCATCATTATCATTGGCTGCTGTCCCCACACATGAGATTGAAAATGGTCCATTCCTATTTTATATCATAAATTCCTTATTGATGGTTAGTGTCAGTTAGAACTAGAATAGTATCAAGATGAGGACACAAGATAGATTGATGCCTCTGGATCTGTACAACAGGTTGAGAATGAGTTTTTTGTTTAAATTATAACACAAATAATATCCATCAAAAGGTAGATTTTGCTTTATCAACATCTGATGGTTGGGATCTTATAGGAAGTAAATTAAGAGAAAAATGGAGGAAAATTGGCCCACTTGAACAAGCAAGGGTCAGAATTCACTGGTAAATCTTGATAAAATTAACATCTCTTTCTCCACCTAAACAAAATTAATAGACCAATAGACACAAGTTCCTCACTGTGGTCATCAAACCAGCTTTCATGGTGAGGAATCAGGATCCATAAATCAAAGGATAATATGTATCATTCTCAATGCCTTATCTCAGTTTTGAGTTTTTGCCAGGGCCAAAATGATCCTTTCTCATCTCTATCAATTTTGTATTACTGTTCAACAAAAATGTTCAGTTTTAATATTCTGGTTTATCCTTTTTGTTTTTAATTTCTGGGGAATCCTCACCATTTATGGATCCCAATGAAATATTCAATTACCTGAACCTTCTGAAGCCTCAAAATACAAATGATCATTTTGGCAAATATTTGAATACAATTGCATGATGCAATTTGTTAGCTTAGATAGTGATAATAAATTCAATTCTACCTGTTATACCTCTCAATTCATTGCCATGGAGTGGCAGTTTCTACTAGATTCTTATTTGTGGATTTTACTGACTTTGCAATGAAAGAACCATTTATCATTCATTTTATTTTGTGATTGGAAACCATAATCAGTTGCCAAAGCATGTGTAGGTCGGTGTAAACATTAATCCTACTAGAGGCATTATGACAGTCAGTCTGGAGATATTTAACATCTTAATCTACTTGTAAGTGTGATAATTATGTGACTATCACCAGTGAGAGACAACAAGACTACCAATTATCTCCCATTTTTTTTGGGACATTAATATATTGGACATTACACATATTCCATCCCAACATACTTTCCATGGCTCAAATCAGGATAAATGGGTATCCTCAAGGGCCCTGGGAAGCTGCTAAGCTTAATAAGTTTGTTGGCAATCCACAATCTTTACTATTACATCTCGAAGAGACTTCTTGAACAAAAAAATTTTGCATTATTATTGGGTTCATTCCACAGCTAGTGGTAGGATCATCATTCCATTATAATTTTGTAGGGTGATATGAAAATAAAAGTTTCTTCAAATTTTTATGAGTATAATCTTTGGTCTAATGAAATTAAAGTTAAATTTACTGCAGTTGGGGTTTTTGTGACTTTGTGGCCACCAGATAAACTCCAAATGATTTACAATGGTTTTGTTGTGAAGCTTTATTTTATTTTTGATTGGATGAAATTCCAAGTGAAAATTTCCATAATCTATTGTATGAGGCAGCTAAAATAGTACTTATAAGTTATTTTGAAGTGTATTAAAATAAACATGAGAGATAGTGCCTGTGTGAACTTCTTGGGAGGTTTAAATTGAGATTTTCAATTGCCTATTTTTTTTTGAAGGCAAAAATATGATCCCACACCTGGATGTGTGTTCCAGTTTCAACTTTCAAATTAGACTGATCACATTCAGTTTTATTTTTAGAAACCTTCTACATTAAATTTCTAAATGTGCAATGTGACACTAATGTTGATGAAGGAATATTTTGTTGCATTGGTGCTATCTGATAATATATTTGGTAAGCATGAGTTTAAACTTTCACAGAATTAGAGGCACACTTTTCATAGATGCTTGTGGATTGTACATTCCTTAGGCTCCTGCTGCTAGTTTGCCTTGCACATTCAATAATTACAAATAATCTGATGAAGGCAAAAGTTAATAATAGACTGTCTTGTGGACCTGGTGAATATAGAGGGAATATGGTATTGCTGGAGGACAATAAAACATTGGCTTTAAATCAAATACATAATGGATATAAAAAGACCATTGTCATCAACTCAAGGTTTCAAAATAGACCACCAGGATGGTATAAGATTCGTTTGAATTCTCAACAGTGCAAGGTGGGTCTCTCTATTTATACTTTGCAATAACATCCCTCTGAATCATGTTGTTGACTTGAATTTGATTATCAAGATTTATTTAATTTCCAAGTTTAATCACATGTTAAATATATACCACATAGAAGCTAACGTATAGGTACATACCTTTGCAATAGACATATCTTAGTTAAAGATTCTAAGGAGGTCATGTTAGCCATGTTGTGAAGAATATTTTCAAAACCTGGAGTTTCACTTGATCAAGCTACTTGTTTTTTTTTTGGATTGTGATGCTTGTGCATATTAGAAATTCAGCTTTCAAGTTGTTGGAAGTGATGGTGGTGGATCTCCTGGGGTGATGGATGCACTTTTATAAATATGACTGGCTTATTTCAGAGTTCTATGGTCAAGTTCTCCAGAACTGGAGTTATTGATCTACCATGGCCAAATATATTTTCATCAAAGCTCAAAATATAGTTCCTACTTAAAAATTACGAGTTTTTTTTAATTTTGATTTGAGCCATCATTGATTAAACATTGGTTGTAATCAAAAAATCTATTGCCTCAGAAATTTCTATAAAAACAATTGGATCTTTTGAAATGGTTTTGAAAACTCCTCTGATATATCATTATATGTTGGTGATACATAATATATAGGCATGGAGATACCATTGGTGCACACCAAGGATACATAGCAGATAGAGGTGGGATACATCTGGGATATCGAGAAGTCACCTCCATAGAGGTTCCAACTTTTTTTTCCTGGTGACTTCTATATATATACTATGTACTTATTATTTACTCTAATTCTTTGTAACTGTATAACTTTTGATTTAGCCATGCAAAACCCTAACATAAATGGGTGACTTATAGATTAAATTTACCCTAGATTTCAATTATGCATTTATATTGCTACTATTTTATCTTCTGAAAAATAGTGAAAGAATATAATCCTGCCTGATACTTGAAACAGGGTTTGGAATACCACAACGCCCCGTTCAGAAAAGGGTGTGCAATCTGCACGCCCCCTTCAGAAAAGGGTGTGCAATCCGCACACCCTTCTCTATGTGTATAGGCAGGGGCGTGCCCCCACCTATATACATAGATTGGTACACCACCAATCTATGTATATAGGTCAGGGGTGTGCGGTCCCCCACCTATATACATAGAATCGGCATGCAAGGCACACACCAATTCTATGTATATAGGTGGGGGACCGCACACCCTGACCTATATACATAGGGATGATGTCATGTCCACAATGGAATGTAGATATGACATCAGCTTGCTGCCCCACCCCATCCCCCCAATCTCTTTGGCTTGCCTTCCCCCCTCCTCAAATCCCTCCCCAACCACCACCTCACCAACCCCACCAGCCAACCAACCACCCCCACCCACCTTCCAGACCAGCCACTGCCCGTTCCAACCCATCACCCAACCCAGCCTAACCAACCAACCAACTCAAGCCGCCCAACGCTCCCGACAGAACCACCCAAGCCACCCAACAACCTCAAACCAGCTCCCAGCACATTGAAAGGGGTAAGTTTCTTTCCCCCATTTCCCCCTTTTACCTTGTTCCCCGGCGGTACCCCCAGCCCCTCACCCAAAACCACACCCGCTCCTGAAAGTGGGCCAGCTGGGCCTGGCCCAGAGGGGCCAGATGGGCCAGATGGGCCAGCTGGGCCTGGCCAAAAGGGGCCAACTAGAACTAGTGGCCCCTATGGACACATTCAAGGTGTAAATATGCCACTAGGCCCCCTCCCATGCCCCCCATTGCACCCAAGGCCCAGTACAAATGTGGAAGGGACACATCTGGGCCTAAGGGGCCCCAGGAAATACCCACAGATGCATACAAGGCCCCAAGGCCCCAGTCTAAGCCCCCTAGAGACACTACACACCCAAAGTGCCCCCCCAAAGTCACCAAAAGGCCTGATATTCCCCTTTCTCATATTCCCACTGCAAAAGGTACTTAATTCCAGGAGAGGCAGCTGATATCTGTTTTACTTTGCAATCCACCCAACAGCAAAACCGTCTTCTCCTCCTCCTTCAAACTATAGACATATTTTCACACAAAAACAATTTCTGGTGGTCACAAACAAGCACTTAATTTCTGTTTCCTCATAACATGTATGACAATAAACCTCCTGCTTACCACTTTCCACCCCAAAACACTGAAAATCAGGTTTGGACTTCTGGAAAAAATGCACTGAGATTGCTCAGCATCCCACATGCAGTCCCGAGGAATAGAAGTATCTGGAAGTTCTTGCCAAAAAAATCAAAGCCAAATACAAGCAGTCAGACAATGAGGGTCACAAGTCCTCAACTTGCCCAGCTCCAACAAACACGTTTGACCCCCAGCTAGCCAAACCATCCAACATCCCACTAACCTAACATCAACCACCCACCTCCTAACCTCAACCCATTCATTCCTTGGTTCCTGATCTTCCCAACCACCTCCCTCAACCTAGTAAAACCTGTCCAAAGCTCTCTGCTTTTATCTCAGCAGACAATGCAGCACCAAAGATTCATCCCACACCAGTGGAGAAACCCCCTTGAATTGACAACAAACCCACTCAAATTCACAACAAACCAGCTCAATTTGACAACAAACCCGCTCAATTTGACAACGGCTGTCCTAACGTTATGAACCCAGCATATGGCCCCATCCACCCACAAGGATTTGCCAGTGCAACAACAAAGGCCAAAGCACCCATCTCACCCCCTCTGGTGAGGCGTTCCTTGATGGTATAACTTCCAGAAATGCCAAATTAGGCTTGCGTCCCTCATCTCAAAACCGCGATGACAATATAGAAGACCCGGATGCCAAGGGGGAAACACTTCCAGCATAATTGCCTAGGTTGAGTTCATCGCAGTTAAACTAGGATGCAAACAACCAATTTAAAGTAGGTTGGCCTCAACCAATGAAATATAAACCAAGGGGGTCCCTTGGATATATATTTCATCAGTTTAATTCAACCAAGTTTAAATTGGTTGAGTGCATCCCAGTTTAAACTGGGATGACTTCATCCTAGGCAATTATGCTGGCAGTGAAACAGACCCTGAAGAATTGGAAATAAACCCTCCATCATCACACATCTCTTTGCTGTACAACCATCCTGACGCCCACACATCCCCAGGAGCTCAACTAATCTGGAACAACGCCCACATTCCACTATTGTGGAAAGTCACCCCCGCTGGGCTCGCTACCGCTATCCAACTGCAATATTTGTTGATCCTACATTGAAAAAAGCCCGGCATGACACCCCACGTCAAGATGATCCTCCCTCATGTGGTGGAATCCCAGTTCCTCAACAGGGCTGTTCTTCCTCTCATCAACAGACTGTGCATATTGACCCAAGGCAAACCGGCCCAAACTTCCCAAGCCACTGATTCACTCCCCACCCAACTGTCATAACGGCCAAACACTTGAAAGGCATGAAGATCTCCCCCGCACCGCCCAAACACTAAGGCAGTGGACAGTTGCAGTTCAATTCCCAGCTCCAGTTCAAAGCCCAAGCTAAGAGGTCAACAGGCCCTCCTTGCCCTGCAAGGTCCACACAGGATTCTTGCATGTGAGTCTTTCCCTTCTCCTCTAAAATTAAACACTTCTGGAACTCATGTCTGTCTGTTTGTTGCAGCTGTTTAACTGTTTTTACCAGGCCCACTGCTTCCAAGATCAGTGGTAGAAAACTTGAACAACAATTTGGCGTGTGGCATTTATGGTCCATCACATCAGCTGAGAAGATGATAAAGAACATTGTGTATATCCTCAAACCTCACCTCCCCCAAATGCTCTCTTGTCATGGCCCAATGGAACACAATTTCAAGGAAAGAGTTTGGAGGGACATTACAATAACTCTGGAAATAACTCTGCTGCTGCAAATCAGGTAATTCTCCCAGTTACTATCTATTTAATTAAAAATGGCACTGACTAATTTTTGTGGTGCCGTTAAGAAGAATTTCTCCACCCTGCTACTTCAATGTCTCTGATCACTCATGACATGATAAACATGGATAAGATTGAAGTTTTCCAGGCCAAAAAAACCAAGACAATAAACAACCAAGTTCAGGTCCACACACTGGCCTCAAATATGGCATCATTCATCTCTCCTCCTGACACGGCATACCTCCGACTCAAATCTGCTTTACATCAATGCTGGGCTTTTTTTCATCTTGAACAGAGGGAGCCCAATGGGAAACCCTTCCACTAAATACAACAAAGGTCCACTCTGCTCACTGGGGCTTCCAAAGAACCTACAAGAACCTTGGGAAATTCAATTCCAATTCACCAAACCTTGGCAGCCTCATGCTTGTGTCACAGCACCTGGTTGGGGCAATGTCATCTCTGACATATATCTGTACCTTATCTAACTTTACCCGTCCACATCCAAAGCATACAAGGACGGATGAGTGCTCACACAAAGTATACACCCTGTCAGATCCAGATGCTAGCTGGTCTGCTTGTTTTTGGTCCAACATTGGTCTTCACATTCAACAGATTTGAATTTGATTTATTTTTCTTGAACAAAAAACCAGAACTAAAAAGGAGAAAGAAAAAACATTAATAATTGAGATAGAAGATGATGAAGTTTTAAAGAAGCTCTGTTGATCTAACTATGTATAAGTGGAGGCTATATTGAAATGAGGAGTAGAGAGAGTAGTTCTTTGAAAGACTGATAAGAAAGAAGAAAGATATAAGAGTGGTAAGTTTTGGCAACAAACAGCAAAGAAGAAATGAGGAAAAGAGAAAGAAGAGAATCAGAGAATAAACAAACAGCAGAGAAGTCAGAGCTGGGTTTTCTAAAATAAAGAGGAAATGAGTAGCGTGATGAAAGTAGTATCTGTGGCGGATTAAAATAAGGAGTGATTAGATTGGTATGATTGTGTAGTAGGAGTGGGAGTTGATTATTTACTTCACGCTTTCCTTAAGTAGTAGTTGTTTGAGACAGTCAGTAATTATCAATTGTTCTTGAAGTGAGTATGGGCTGGCCAAGTTGTTCTTGAAAAGGTTATGAGCCAAGTCTCTTGACAAGGTTGAGGACTTGAAAATGACCCAATGAAGAGTTTATCTAGTGATTGAATGATGGGGCGTCAAAGCGGCCACCAGCACTGCAAAGTTTGTTGAGCGCATTTGCTTGTACCTTGAAATATCAACAAACAGAGTGACTGCCTCCTGTGCCATGTTCAGCCTTTTAGAATTTGGGGCCAAAGTCCTTAAACAAAAGGTGGATGGTGGTATTAATCTCCCAATCCCCACCAAACTTTAGATAATCTTTGTATATATTTCTGGACTTCTTGTGTGCTATGGGCTTCAACAATATTGGTGAGAACAGACTCCCCCAAGTGGATTGGGAAAGAATCTACAAAGAGTTTCACCACTACTTTTCTACTCACCACCTACTCCACATTTTTTCTCAAGATATAGAAATAGATTCGTCCAACTATCACTTCTGACTTGTATGGTATTTAACTCCTAGCGTGTGTCTCCAGCTCTACATGTAGCATTTTCTATGATCACTTCCATCCAAATTATACATTATTTGCCTTTTGGTTTATCTTTTTCCTACATTATTGGTGTCAGTCTTGGTGTGCAACTAAAAATTATTATAGATATGATATGATACTAATAACTGATCAATTTTTTAATGATCAGTTAAAAGTATGATTACCTGTAATAATCTAATATGGCCCTTCATCATAGGTGAAGTATTGGATGAGAGCTAGACAGGGTTGGGTCAATGAATGTTTTGTAAAGAATATCATTGCATCAGTTAATGGAATGATAGCATGAAGAGGAACATATGAAAGAGAAACACAAAGAAATGACTGAGGAAATAAGAGAAATATTGAGAGAAGTGTTTGCTTGTCTGGGTCAGAGTGAATAGTTTGTAGAAGGATGAGGAAAGAATCCTTCTACTAACCTCTGCCGTAAGTCCCTGTCTTTGTGACCCTGTATGACAGGGATGCAACATAGATGAGAGGGGCTAGAGGTTAGCTAACATTTGAAGATTGGAAATGTGTAATGTGGTCATTTAGGATATTGATAGTGTTACTCTATTATTTATGGATATAAATTTAATATAGTAATTACAAATCAGAGGAGGGGTGTTACATTGGCTTTCAAGTTTTGGAGTAAAGAAGTGTGGCAGGTTCAATGATGCTCAACCAACCATCAGCTTGGATCTTTTGAAATGATCTAGGTATGGACGGTGGAGGGAGAGGTACTAGGCCACGCTTGACTATAACATGTATCCAGTGATTCCCGTTAATTAGTGCAAGGTAGATTGGGCTGGCTGGTTTGGGGTTGGGTGCAACAGTAAAAGGAAGAAAAGTAATGGAGCCAGCTGCTTGGTTGTTTGTGAGGAACACCACTGGCCTATTGTATGCATTGGCCAGAATAGGACTACCATCAAGCCTGCCCATCCACTTGGAAGTGGGCACTGGTCCCTTGGGATTATCCACGTAAATGCTCTTTAGGTCTTCTCAAAAATGTCTGGTCCACCTAGCTTCCTGGTCCAAAGTGGCCTGTTGATTTGCAGCTCGTATAAAATGTCCAATCGCACTTGATACCACCCATTGTCTTTAGCATAGGGGCCCTTGGGTTTTCAGCAGCCAATGCATGTGCTACACAAGAATACCCACAGTTTCAATCCCCTTTGGGTTATAAGTTGATTGGAAATAATTAATGACCCATGGAGGTAACTGATCAACTGGGGGCAGATGAGGGCAAATTCAGCATAAGCACAAGAGAGTGAGTAAATTACTTTGGTCTCATGAGTAATCATAATGAATTCACACTATGTTCACTTACTGATTTATCAGACAGAACTCTTTGGAGGCTTGATCCAGTTTCCCTAAGGTGGGGCCTCTTTTGACAACCATATTTTTCATCCTGAATTCAACAAGAAAAGCCAATCAGTTATAATTTTGACTCATTGACTGGGCTATCCTAACCTTGAATTTACCTCAGAAGTGGGTGGCCTGGGGGGGTCATTGGCCTGAAAATGACCTTCCGTATGTGACATAGGAATAGCATCCTAATTTGCCAAAAAATACAACAGAAAAATTAGGCCAATCACTATTAGGAGAAGCATCTTGGTTTGATTAAAGGGACTTACCAGGAAAGTTGAATTTGAAGTCCCGGAAAGAAGAAGAATATCAATCAGATTGTCCTCTGCAAATTCACATGAATCTCCTTCAGACCCAAAGGGATCTTCATCACTTTCATCAGATTGATCATTGGATGAGTCTGATACTCCACTAGATGACCCAGACTGACTGCCATCTACAGAGCTCCCTTTTGCCAAAGACACCTGACTCAAAGCAGACAAGATGCGCGCGTTTCTTCCATACAAGTTGGGACTTGGGCCGGTCTGAACTGGGGGGGACTTGCTTTCCGCTTTTCTGTGATGTGCGGCCTGGTTGGTGATCTTTGTTGGCTGCATACGTAGATGGTAGCTGAGACTTTGGAGGTCGGCCTTGGCGCTTGGCCACAGATGGTGGGCTCTCATTTTCTTCTTCAGAAGATGTGGCAGGATTGGGAGCCTTTCTTGGTTGGCCCCGTGGTTTTGGGCCTTCAGTCTGGCCAAGGTGGGCAGCGCTCATCAGGGCATTCCTGATAAATGCACGCCTGGGTCTCGTTAGTGACGCAGGACACAAGCAATAGCTTTGTAAAACCCTTAAAAAAAAGGAGTATTATGTGCAACCCAAGCTCACGCCTTTTTTCCCTTTTTTTTTATCGGCATAAAAGGGGCTGCTAAGTGTCGCCAAAAGACATCCTTTGGCGTGCAGCCCGCACGCCTGCCGGGGAAATATAGGTCTGCAATAAAGCCCCTCGCCCTGGGAGGGAAATTCCCTCCTGGTCGTTTAACCAATAAAGGAGGTGTATACAGCCTCTCGATTCCTTTGTTTAAGGGGAGAATTGTTGGTAATATAAGGGATCCCTCCGGTCGAGGAATGGTGCTGTAACAGAATACCCTCCTTGACTGGAGGGATTACCCTCCAGTCGAGGAGGTTTGTAAGGCAAACCTCCTCGAATGTAATTCTGGAGGGTACTCCTCCGGTGACTTAGAAATCTGGGTGAAAAAACCAAGCAGGCAGTAAAGGGGTGTGTTTATGTATGTTTTCTTTCCATCAGCTTAGAGTACTTTCTTAAATAGTACTTGGTTGGGTGCTTTTAGTGCCTGTATAAGTACATATTTAATTCTCAACCTCCTTGTTGAATTACCATGTGGGCTTAAGCCGTACGTAGACCATGTGTCCTGTAATTAGTCTGGCACATGGTGTTTGGGGCTTAGTGTAGACACTAGTGGCTTGGCATTCTCAATCTGGAATGGCCACTATTCTCAAAGTAGAAACCATTCATTTGTATTGTTGTAATATGTGTTACAGTATCTTCTATGGGTTATGTCTTCCCTTTAGACTATAATCCTTATCTTCCAAGGATAAGGTAATTATCGTATAATTTTCACATATTATAAGGTATGTGTTTTGTTTATTATGGGTTATCCATTATTACATGATAAGCTTCAAGGCTCTATTTCCCTTTTTCTAAGGGACTTTGGTTTATTTGAAGTCTTTAGGGAAAAATTATTGGCCTAACTGTAAGTTTAGGACATACTTATTGTCTCTAAGGCTGACACTTCCATTGATGAAGAGCTATCTTGTTGCAACTTTTCCAACCTTCTCCAGGACGCTTGATTCTGACTGGTCCTTGTGCGCTGTTTCCATTTGGCTGTCTGTGCCTTTTTGATCTGAGACTCCACAATTTCTGCCTGAGTAGGATCTTGGGTTGCACACAGCGGCTTCCATTCTTCTTCTTCCAAGGTGTGATTTGGTTTGGTTGTTTGTCTGATGGGGTCTGGCTCAATCAGTGGTACCACATGTATGTTTGCAACAACTTGACACAAATTCTTCATCAGTGCTGGCAAAACTGTGTAGGGGTGAGATTCCAAGATTGACTGCTTTAGAACCTCAAAATCATTGTCAAGGTTATAAGGCTCCACATCAAGGTTCTGCAATTTAAGCAAGGTCAAACAGGATTAGCCAATGGGTTATGGAGGGGGGGGGGGATAATTTAGACACTTACTGGGCCATCTGGGTTGTAAGGCAATTGCCACTGGGGATGAAAGTCAGCTGGTTCCAGTACATCACCCTTCTCTTCAAGCAACTTTTCAATCAAGTGTGCACATGGGACCCCCATTCCCGCATTGAAGTTCCCCGTACACTGCCTGACCGGATAATCATGTTTGGCCTTCTTCATTTTCAAGTACTTATTGTACTCTCCAATAGCCAATTTGAGGGAATGGGTTGAGATCTTGGTGTGAAGAAGCTTGAAAACATTTGGGAGTCTGGATAGCCCTTTGATCCTTTCATGGCCAATGGTGACCTGTGCTTTTTCCAGTTGCCGGTCCACAGCTGATGAAATTGTGAGGAAAAGGGTAGCAAAGTAAATCTTGCCAGATGTCACGTATGTTTCCAGCCAGCTATGAGCTGATTCACCTATAGATGACGGCAGAGTCCCCAAGTGCGGTGTTTTCTCAGCCCATGCAGACATGAATTGTGTGCGAAATGGCAGAACATGGTTCTTCAGGTATTCCAGAACATTCTCTTGGTCCCTGAGGTCCACCTGAAGCTTTCCCCAAGCTGTGTCAATCGAGGGTTAGTCTGGAGCATATGTAACCTCATGCCATAGCTTCATGAAATTGGTCCATTTGTCTGACTTGGATGCAAAAGCCTGTTTTCAGTTGGTGTAAATGTTCCAATAAATGTGCCAGGTGCATAGGTTTGAGGTGGAATTTGGGAAGTGCTCCGTAATATCATTTCAGAGAGCCACCTCTTTGTCCGTCACAAAGACCTTTGGAGAGCTCTCTGGGTCCCATACCGCCCTGCAAGAATTGATAGGTGTAGAATTCCCATCAGATTATCAATATCATACTAAAAAAAGGCAAACACCACACTCACTTCAACTTATTCAGAGCCCAAGAGTATGCCGCATTTTTCTCATTCCTCATGAGACAAAATCCAATTGAGAACAAGTTGTTTGTACAGGTCTGGCCAATGACATGTAGTAAGGGGTACTTGCAGAGGTTGGTCTTGTAGGTGCAGTAAATATTAACCACATGATGGAACTTGCAAGCAAGTAACATTGAACCAGGGTGCGCAAACCATAGGTAGAGGAGCTTTCCTTCATTGTTGTAAACATCTTTGTGAACCCAGTTGGAGCCCTTGAGGCATTGCAGAATATGGTTGATTGGGGTGTTTCCTTCCCTCTGCTCTATCTTATTTTCTGCTTTTGTGTTTTAAATTTTACGGTTTGTCACAAACCGTCCCTCAGTCGTACTAAGCTGCCGGGCAATTGCCTGCAGTTGCAAACCAAGAGAGGCCAGTCAAGCCAAATCTGCTTGGCCCTCTTCCCCAAGTGTCTTGTGGATGGCCTTGTAGTTGTGCTGGATGACATTGTGGTTGTGAGGGACAGTCTTGCTGCAGAGATCCCAATAGTCTTTGTCACGGTTCTTGGCACATGAACAGGGGCCAAAAATCTTGAAGGCGCATCCAACACACTTATTACGTGATTCACGAGCCTGACAAGAGTCCACAGTTGTAGTGTGTTCCCCAGCCAGTGAGCAGGCAAGGTAAATGTTCTTCCCGCCTTGGATCTTGAGACCACCAGCCAATAACCATGCTTGGTGGCCCATGTGCACACAAATTTCTTCAGATTGTCAACACAGGTGAACAGGTATTCAGGTGGTGGGGCCATGGGCTCTAGGAAATTAACTCCCATGAGCATCCATTGGAAACAGTATGATGAATCAATGAGACACTGACCTCCAACACAATAGTCAAACGATCTGACATCCTCACTGGTCATTAGGGCTTTGGGCAAAGCATTTCCATCCGGGGGATTTGGGGCAATCAACAAGTTTTTGGAGTGGTGCGCAGATGCACGTTGATCTGTATGATAAAACATTGGTAAGAATACCGCAAAGGACTTTTCTGAGTGAAACCAAGAATCACCTTGGGAGTTTTCCTCAGTCATTGGGGAGGGAACAGACATTTCCAGGGGGATTGGGGAGGGAACAGACATTTCCTGGGAGGTTCTTGCAGAAGCCAGGACTGCAGACGGTACCACAGATGTTGTAGAGTTGGAACCACATGATTAATCAATACATAGTCAGCTTCCAATAGAGCAACTTTACAAGAGAAACTAAGACCCACCTTGAGCTTGATCCTCATTGGTTTGAGGGAGAAAAGAGGGAGCAGGCAGTTCATTTGCAGAATGCAGGAAATCAGGGGGAAAAGCTGATGATTTAAAGTTTGTCAGCTCTCAAGAAAGATACATTACAAGAGAAAGTTAGACCTACCTTGAGCAGTATTGTCAGTCATTTTAGGGAAAACCAAGGAAGCCAGTGGATCAATTGATGTAGGTAGCAGCGCGGATGGAGCAGGCGGACTTAATGAGTCAAGTAGACAAAAAAATTCAACAGCGGATTGGTTAGTGTTGTTGTCCCAGTAGAATGTGGGCTGGTTGACGGACAGGTTGCTGGGTATTGATGATGGGTTTTGGATTGGTTGGGGAGCATGCTGGTTGTCGGAGTAGATTTCATGCTGTAATGTATAGGAGGTGGGTTGATCTGGTTGATGGGTGGGAGGATTGTTTGATGCCTGTTGAAGGGTTATTGGTGGATTGTTGTAGTTGGAAAAGTTTGGATTGAGTTGGCTGGTGACTGGAATGTGAGGAAAGGCTGTACTGTTGTTATAGGAGGCAGTTGGGATGATTGGTGGGGGGGAAGGTTGTTGTATGGAATGAATGTTGGTATTTGGTGCCCCATATGGGGTGCAGGTGTTTAGAATTAACAAAGCATTTTTCAGAAATTTAGCAGAAAATGATTTACCTTGGGCAGGATTTGAACCAGCGACCTTAGCTTGAAGCTAAGACACTATACTAGAAGTGCTGCCTTACCAACTAGGCTACCAAGTCCATACCTAATGTGTTGCTAAGAGACAACTGTGGATTACAGCATTTCAACAGCAGGTTGGCCATGATTTGGAATTGGAAGGTCATTGAGTTTGATTGGTATGAGGGGTGGCCATGGTGTGTGAAGCTGGGTGTTGGTGTGTGCTGGGGTGTTGGTATGTGATGGGGGCGTTGGTGTGCACTGGGGTGGTGTGTGGTGTGATTATGTGTGATTGGACAGCATGTGTAGGTAATTTGGGAAGCCGGGGAATTGATCAGAAGTTTGAAGTTGGATGGGGTGTGGCACCAGGGGGTTGCCCAAATGGAACTGGTGGTTGTGGTGTAAAACCCCCTTGCACGGGCTTCACCAAAGGAACATCAGATTATATAATCAACTCAAGACTATTTAGAATCATTCCTCCCCCCGCACCCTCCTAGATCAGTAGAGACCCCTAACATCATTTCCTGTTGAGCTGGGTAAGTAACATCATTTATTTGAATTAACTTTGATAAATTTCTATGAACCAAAACCAGACTAAAAAAGAACATAGATTAGAATGAGAATAACAAGGAAAAAGGATAAGGAATAGATCATACCACTTGAACAATGAATATTTAATAAATAAGTTATGAAGTTGTTTTTAAGGAAGAGGATGGAATGTTAAGATTGTATGATGGACTGGAGAAAAAAATAGGTTATGGGTTCAGTCGAGACAACAAGCACGAGATGAAGAGATAGAATAATAAGAAAAGAAAACCAACTTGGACTTTTTATTATATTGACGAACTCGACAAGAATAGAGCAAGAAGTCCGAGAATAGTGGGAAGAGCAGAGTAAGAATAAAGAGGCGAGTGGTAGATAGTAGTGAGGGGAAAAGAAAGAGAGAAGATAAGCGGAGAGAGATAGTGACACTTGTCGATGATTTAAGGAGATAAAGAATAAAGAGATGAAGTCGAGAAATATGTGTGAAGGGAGTAATGGATGTTAGGAGTAATGGATAGGAAAGGAATAGAGATTGATGGACATGAGGGAGATAGGAATGATGAATGTTTTTTTGTCGATAAGAAGAAAAAGAGAAAATTGTTTTAATTAAAAAGAATGATGTCATTAGAGTCTGTGCTCTTGTGAGCCTGGGTCTCTAAAGTGACAACAGGACACAAGGATTGGGGGGGCACTACTGGTTGTATTTCAAGGATATGGGATACAACTAGTAGAGGAAAAGAGAAGAGGAAGGGGAAGGAATTTATTGATCTTTTATTGTTTGTTTGTTTGTTTAGAGTGCTCTTAAGATCAATGAGCTCAACCTGGAAAAGTTGGCTAAGCTGTGCCAGAGTCTTTAGAAGTGCAACAGCCTCCTCACACACTAAGGAAACAGTGGAGGGACAACAGAATTAAACTAATCTGCCCTGATTTTTAGACTTGTAGTCAAGGTTCTAAAAGGGTAACCTGCTTGATGAATTGATCTGATCTCTTGATTGATGGAGGAAGGAAAAGGGGAAGAGGGGAAGGATAAGGGGAAGACAGAGAAGGACTACTGTCAGAGAAACAAGGTTCAAAAAGGGGACTGACTGACAATACTTGAAGTACTGGGTGAAAGAGGCCTTTTGTTGGTTAGAGTGGTGAGCTGTAACTTGCTGAATCCTTGGATGTCTGAGTTGGTGGTTCTGGGTGTCTTGAGGTTGTGTATCCTCCCTGCAATGGAGGATACAACAACTTCGAAAATTTTTCAAGGTTGATTATGTAATCTTACATGTAGATGTGGTTGGCTGGGCTTGTTTCACTTGCTCAACCAGTTGTGGCGTAGAATTATTTATTTAATTACTCTATGAAGGAGTTGAGCAATTACAAAGAGTTCAGTGAACACTATGGTCAAAATTTCATGAGAAAACAGAATTTGAAGTCAAAACAAGGTTTTAAACTAAACCTCAGGGTAAAAAGATACAATGCATTTGGGACTGGGATTAAGATAATGATGATAAAGGCAGACTTTAGGTCAGCTGCACTGACTCTAAGGCTGACATTCCCTGCCACCAAAAAGGTTCTGATTTCTTTATGAAATGAAACCAGATAGAAAGAACTTTAATAATCCCTGAAGTTGAAGTCAATCAGGGGATCAGAAGGGCTACCATTATCCATGGCTAAAATCATATGGTTATTGATGTGGTTCTCTTCTTCATCTGCTTTCTCAGAGTATCCTTTTGTTATTGATCAATTTCATCATCCTTTTCATTCTGTGCATTATCATTGGTTGCTATCCCCACACTGTTAATCCTATTGTGCTTTCTGGGGCATTCTCTTGAGAGGTGACCAGCTTGTTTTGCAAAAGTGGCAGATCATCTTGTCTTTATATGACATGGGGGCAGGATTAGAATCATCTTTTATGAGCTTATCATAATTTTCAACTGCCTTATCATTTTGGTCAACAGTATATTGTGAACTGTAAGAGTTATATGTGGTCTTAGGTTGTCTCATTACTCTATCTATAATCTCTTCAACAATCAGAACCATTTCTTCAAAGGTCATCTCTGTTTCATCTCTCTTGTATCTGCTTTTGACAGCATGCTCAAGATTGCCAGGGCATTGTTTGAGGATCTTTTCACAAATTAAATATCCACTGAGTTCAGGTTGGTAAGCTCTAAGTCTTTCTTTCTTTGGGTCAAACCATTTATGGACTTGTCTTCCATCATAAGCAAAGTGGTCTCTTTCAAATTCTTGCTGCATCTTCCACTTCCAATTTTGAGTACCAAATTAGTCCTGATGGCATCTTTCCACCAAGCCCAGGACTTGTCTCCATGTTCATCTCTAATTCCAAGATACCAGCTCCTAGCAGTGTCTGTCAAAAGTATAGTCAGTCTGCTAATAATCATGCTGTCTAGCATCCTATAGTCTCTTACAAAGATGTCTGTGTTTTTAATCCAAAGCTCATGATTGTATGGGAGCTCTCCTGAGAATTTCTCCCAATCATTGTTTTTAGGGATGCTTTTCCACAATTCTTTCCTCATTTCTTGTTCTAATTTTCCATCATTGATGAGGGGGAATCTGTCTAGAGATTTGGGCTTCTGTTCAGCTACTAGAGGTGAGGGACTAACAGGGGATGTTTTGGGATGTATTGAAGCAGCAATGGGGGAATTTCTTTTCTGAGGCCCAACTTGCTCATCTTGTTGCATGTTAAGAAAAGGGTTATTATGCTTGGGGAAGTTTGCATGATCCATTTCTATGGGCTCTAACAAAGAGTCTATTTTGGGCCTGGATATTGTTATTACTGAGGCTATATCTCCAAATCTTCTTTTGCTCTGCTCACACCTATTATATCCATTCACATTCAGATCATTTACTTGATTATTTATAGATGAAAACTTATGGTCAATCTTCTCTTCCATGTGAGACATCTGCTTCCTGAGGACATCTATACTGGAAGTGTATAGAGACTCATTTACTAGAATTAAGTCTTGGATACTTTCCAACTTTTGATCCATGTGTTTTCTCAGTTTGTCTACCTCATCAAGACTTATGTTGGTTCTTTGATCTGTTTTATTTTTTCTCAGTTGTGTTAAAATTTCATCAAGTAGAGAAGGCATGAATTCCATTTTTATAATGTCTAAAATAGATTCACTGAGAGAGGACTTGAAATTTTGAACACAAGAATGTATTAATGTACCAGGTGTGGTGTCTACTGTACCGGTCAGATCTGTTAAAAATTTAGCAAATAGGTGCTCGAGTCTTTCTTCTAACAAGGAGGGACCATTGTGAATCAGATTATTGGAGAGGCTTCTAAGGAATTGCTCTCTGTTGGAGGGGCTAGAGAGATTTTCATCATCGAGGCTGAGGCCTATAGGTGAGTTGATACTCAAGGAACAATCCATTTTCCTCTCCTTCTCCTCCATTGATTGTTGTTGGTGCGATTTAATCTCATCAACCACTTGCCCACATTGAGGAGTATCTGAGTCCGATAGGACTGATTTGCGTTCCTCGCGGATCCTCCCCAATTTCTTTGGTTGGTTCGGGACTGTGATCTTTTGTACGCGTGCTTTAAAGGCTGATAGGGGGGTTGAGGTTGATGGTGGTACACTCCATCCTGATCTTAGGGGTGTCGGTAAGTCGCCTGGGTCCCCTGGGGCCGTATAGAAACTACCTGGGGCTGTGTAGAGGGAAGGTGTAGCGGCTGTAACGGGTCTTGGGTCTGGCCGTGATGGTAGGAACGGGTACGATACCGGTACAATCTCTTGTTGGTACTGAGTTGAACGCTTATAGTCTTGAGCGTTCGAGTCGCTAGCTATATCAGGGGACTGGGGTGTTGAGGTACCTCCATGTTGGGAGCGAAGAGTTCCAACCTCAAGGTCTCCTGAGGAGCATTGATCGCTTGGTCCCTTTTGATCTGATTGGGTAATGAGTGAATCTCGGACAGGATCCTCTGGAGAGTATTTGGCTCTCAATGGGAGTTGATGACCATTGACTATACTCCTGAATCTGGCTGAAGAGTTCCTGGAGGCGAAATACTCAGGTCTTCCACGCTGAGCAGGGGTTGCACCCGTCCTGAGCCTTTGAAGACGCTCCTCAGCGGCAGGGCTGAGTTTGTAAAGCTGCCGCTGTTCAGCTGAGAGATCTCGGCCATTCCTGAGATGAGAAGGCATTATGTAGATGTTAGTTGATCTACAATATTGGATTATCTGGATTTTCAAGGTTGTATACCTTGTTTTGGGGGTGGGCTGAGTTCTTCGTCTTTTTCGGCACTTGATTAGTGGCTATGGGGATCTACGTTCCTCTTTGAACAAGGTTTCCGCTATAAGCGTTGTCTACGTCTTTTTTCAAGATCCTCTAGTCTAATTCCTCTTCTGACGATAACGAGGTGAGTTCCGATGAAGATAGCTGGGAAGTATCAACGCGCTGGTGTTTGGTTTTTCTTTGTATTTTGAAAGGTTATCAGCCTTTTATTTCTGGAATAATCTAGTGAAATTTATTGAAAGAGTTCATTTATTTTGTATGTATTTTGTTAGAATTTTCGAGTTTTTTTTTTTTTTTTTTTTATTATAAGGTGATCAGCCTTTTGGATATTATGAAGTCTAGAGGTATGATAAAGGTCTTCAAAAAGGGATATTTCCCGATGAGGCCCCCAATTGTGAGCCTGGGTCTCTAAAGTGACAACAGGACACAAGGATTGGGGGGGCACTACTGGTTGTATTTCAAGGATATGGGATACAACTAGTAGAGGAAAAGAGAAGAGGAAAGGGGAAGGGAATTTATTGATCTTTTATTGTTTGTTTGTTTGTTTAGAGTGCTCTTAAGATCAATGAGCTCAACCTGGAAAAGTTGGCTAAGCTGTGCCAGAGTCTTTAGAAGTGCAACAGCCTCCTCACACACTAAGGAAACAGTGGAGGGACAACAGAATTAGTAAACTAATCTGCCCTGATTTTTAGACTTGTAGTCAAGGTTCTAAAAGGGTAACCTGCTGATGAATTGATCTGATCTCTTGATTGATGGAGGAAGGAAAAGGGAAGAGGGGAAGGATAAGGGGAAGACAGAGAAGGACTACTGTCAGAGAAACAAGGTTCAAAAAGGGGACTGACTGACAATACTTGAAGTACTGGGTGAAAGAGGCCTTTTGTTGGTTAGAGTGGTGAGCTGTAACTTGCTGAATCCTTGGATGTCTGAGTTGGTGGTTCTGGGTGTCTTGAGGTTGTGTATCCTCCCTGCAATGGAGGATACAACAACTTCGAAAATTTTCAAGGTTTGATTATGTAATCTTACATGTAGATGTGGTTGGCTGGGCTTGTTTCACTTGCTCAACCAGTTGTGGCGTAGAATTATTTATTTAATTACTCTATGAAGGAGTTGAGCAATTACAAAGAGTTCAGTGAACACTATGGTCAAAATTTCATGAGAAAACAGAATTTGAAGTCAAAACAAGGTTTAAACCTCAGGGTAAAAAGATACAATGCATTTGGGACTGGGATTAAGATAATGAGTGATAAAGGCAGACTTTAGGTCAGCTGCACTGACTCTAAGGCTGACAGCTCTTGTTTGAGGGCTCTTGTTTGAGGTTTAAGCTCAAGGAGTTTTGAGTCAAGATTATGTAAGAGAGATTTTAACATCATTTCTCTTATGCTTCTCCTTTTAATTATTATCTTTCTCTTATTCCATTGTAAATACGGAGAGCCCCTAACACCATTTCCTACTGAGCTAGCAATACATTCAGGTTCTAGAAAATTGGTCTCCCCAAGACATAAGGTGTTGGTTTTCTAGTGCCACAACGTGACAGTGAGGAGCTGCAAGCAGCAATCTTAAATGCGGCTGATGGAGGCAGGAGGAAGGAATGTGTGAGCAAGTTATTTAAGTAGAAGAATTGGGCTGCGTCTGCTTACATGCTGTGCCAAGTGTGACTGGGTGACATTAGGCTGAACACTGGCATGTGTTATTGCATTATGGTATTGGGGGTGTGGCTGATTTTGGATGCCATATGGGCTGGGAGATATGTGGTAGTAGGAGGGGTTTTGGCCTGGCTGAGACATCTTCTGCTATAAATAACAGAAATAACGGCCAGAGTGAGTACTTTTGGCTGTTATTTACTTTGATAGACATGCACTTACACTGCTGGAGGGTAATAAAATTTGACTCAAAGAATACTTGCTGATATCTGTGTGTTCAGAGGAACAAGAAGAAATAATCAGCTGGCATGAAGATAATAATAATGAAGAGGTGGAGAGGTGAATTGGATTAGAGTGGAAGAACATCAAGTGCTGGTGTGCCTGTCCAGGGCTTGGGCAAGGGGAATGGGGCCCTTGGATGCCTATGTGGAGATATAACAGGGCCCTTTAGGCCCAACATGTCAACCTTGGGCGGCTGTGAAGCGCCAAAAGGGGCCTAGGGGGCCCTGTTCAAGGATTAACAGCTGGAATGAGGCTCCCTGCAGTTGGCCCCTATTGGCCAGTCATAGTGGGCCCTGGTTACCCCTTTACTAGGCCCAGTGTGAATACAGGGCCTAATGGGCCCTGATTAAATTTTTATGCATTATGTATTTGTTTGTTTTCTTTTTTCTTTTTCTTTCAATTTTTTTTCATTTTTTATTTATTTTTAATTTATTGTTAATTTATTTTTATTTTTATTTGATTTATGGGCATTAGTAAAAAAACCCAGTTTTTCCTTGTTTACACCCAGTTCTACGCAGCGGCAACATCAAATTTGCCGCGCAGCACACCCGGTTTTCCGGTTTAACACCCGGTTTTTTTAATTATTTTTTTGCGGGCGGATTTTAATTTTTTTTCAACATTTTGAAATTGTTTAATATACTTCCAGGGGTTTAGATTCTTATGGTTTTTCTATTTTCCAAAAGAAAAAATTTCTTCTATTTTATTTTGCCCATACACCTGGTTTTTTCAAAAATAAATCCCCACGGCTCAATTTTCAGGATTTCTCAAAATTTTAAATCTTTTTCAAGCACTTTAAGGGGTGTAGAACTTCATGTGAGAAACAGTTTATTTCCAAAATCACTGGTTGTCTTTTTATGATTTTTGGACAGAATTTATTTCTAAACACCTTCACACCTGTCTTTCAAGATATTTGGAGAGTTTTTAAATGGATTCATACACTTTAGAGGTTGAACAATTCATTGGAAACACATACTGATTATACAATTAACTTTCTATCAGATTTCATGACAAAGAAATGGAAATATAATGATACACAGAGGTATGGTACATTGTATGATGCTTTGGAGTGTTACATGTAAGATAATTATTACACATTACATATGGGTTCAGGAATGTAATTCAGGTGTAGATTCACCATTTTTAAGCATTTTCTAGTTGGTATCAGTAGTGTTTATAACAATTTCTCTTTCTTATACTTATTATTAGTGTGTGCATTCTTAGTCTGTACTAATGTCTCTTTGGTGTTTATTACATTTATTAATTACTAACAAATTATTAACTTGCAATTATGTCTCTTGCTTTTTATTTTATTTTATTTTATTTTATTCATTTCATTTATTCTATTTTATTTTGTTTATTTTACTTGTTTTACTTATTTACTTTATTTGTTTTAAATAAAATTTTGAATGAGGATGATTGGGGAGGTTGGGCGCATCAAATGCCGCCCTCCATAATTTTTGTTTATTTTATTTTGTTTATTTTACTTGTTTTACTTATTTATTTTATTTGTTTTAAATAAAGGGCAATAATAAAAACACCCAGTTTTTCCGCGTTTACACCCGGTTTTCTGCGCAGCTGCGGCTGCGCGGTGCACCCAGTTGTCTGCGCAGGCACCCGGTTTTATTTTATTTTTAATCTTTATGCAAATAGCATATGGAGGGTGGCATTTGATGCGCGTGACCTCCCCAATCATCCTGATTCAATATTTTATTTAAAACAAATAAAATAAATAAGTAAAACAAGTAACATAAGCAAAATAAAATTATGGAGGGCGGCATTTGATGCACGCAACCTCCCCAATCATCCTCATTCAAGTATTTTATTCAAAACAAATAAAATAAATAAGTAAAACAAGTAAAATAAACAAAACAAAATAAAATAAAATAAAATAAAATGAATAGAACAAATGAAATGAATAAAATAAATAAGTAAAATAAAAAGCAAGAGGTATAATTGCAATTTAATAATTTATTAATAAATAATAAATGTAATAAACAACAAAGAGACATTAGTACAGACTAAGAATGCGCACACAAATAATATGTATAAGAAAGAGAAATTGTTATAAACACTACTGATAACAACTATAAAATGCTTAAAAATGGTGAATCTACACCTGAATTACATTCCTGAACCCATATGTAATTTGTAATAATTATCTTACATGTAACACTCCAAAGCATCATACAATTTACCATACCTCGGTGTATCATTATATTTCCATTTCTTTGTCATGAAATCTGATAACAAGTTAATTTTATAATCAGTATGTGATTCCAATGAATTGTTCAACCTCTAAAGTGTATGAATCCATTTACAAACTCCCCAAATATCTTGAAAGACAGGTGTGAAGGTGTTTAGAAATAAATTCTGTCCAAAAATCATAAAAAGACAACCAGTGATTTTAAAAATAAACTGTTTGTCACATGATATTCTACACCCCTTAAATTGTTTTAAAAAGATTTAAAATTTTGAGAAATCATGAAAATTGAGCCGTGGGGTTTTTTTTTGAAAAAACCGGGTGTACGGGCAAGAAAAAATTGAAGACATTGTTTTTTTGGAAAATAAAAAATACCATCAATTTCTACACCCGTGGTTGTATATTAAACAACTTTAAAATATTGAAAAAAAATTAAAATCCGCCCGCAAAAAAATAATTAGAAAACCCGGGTGTAAAAGCGGAAAACCGGGTGTGCTACGCAGCAAATTTAATGTTGCCGCTGCGTAAAACCGGGTGTAAACGCGGAAAAACTGGGTTCTCTTATTAATGCCCTAAATAAAATATTGAATGAGGATGATTGGGGAGGTTGTGCGCATTGCCCTCCATATGCTATTTGCATAAAAATTAAAAATTAAAAAAAACCGGGTGCCTGCGCGGAAAAACGGGTGCACCGTGCAGCCGCAGCTGCGCAGAAAACCGGGTGTACACGCAGAAAAACTGGGTTTTTTTATTAATTCCCTAATTTATTTTATTTTATTTTTATTTAATTTTTTTAAATTGTGTTTCTTTTTTTGTTACAGGGGCACGGCAGGGGGCAGGGGGGGCACAGGATAAAAATAAAACCAACCCACAGACGGGCTTATCCGGTTTCTCTGTGTTGGGTTGGGTGCCTTGGCTTGCTTGGATTGGGTTGGGTGGCTTGGCTTGGCTTGGTTGGGGGGCTGGGTGGAGGGGGGGAGGTGGCCTGACACACACAATTTCATGGCAATGCAAGCTGGTCTGTGCTGGAAGTGCAGATCTCCTAACCACCTGTTGCGCGATTGTGGGTAAAAATTGAGCTCCTTGCCACATTACAACTTACTAACCACATTTCAGCCAGCCACAAAACCCACCCAACCCCATTGGTTTTCAGTCTTTCTATCCAATCATCACCCTGCCAGGGTTCCGCTGCTTGTACCCCCAGTACACAAATTACTTGGTTTGCATCAACCCTCCCCAGCAACAGCAACCTAGAACCGGCCAACAGAACCCTGGCAGGCCTGGCAACTACTACCACCCTAAACCACCCCAAATTCAACAAACCAGCACACACATTACTTTCATTGGTTCCCAAAGCCCCCAAGCTTCAGCCAATGAAGCCGCTGCCTATGAGCTGAGGGATTGCTCCTGGGCAAGAATGGTAGAGCTTGGCGGGGTAAATGAAGGACTGGAGGCTTTGAATTTTTGCCATATAGTGGCAGATGAACCCGGGATTAATGCCTCCATTTTCAACTCCGGTGCGTCCCACCACCTCTGAAAAGATTTTAGCCTCTTCTCTAATTTCCGCCCTTTTTCTACTCCTATCCCTCTCCAATTAGCCACTTGCGGAAATCCCGCTTTCATCATGGGCAAGGGCAATTTGACTTTCTCTGGACTTGATAACCAAGACTTTACCATCCACGGAGTGCTTTACTGTAATCTTTTTAGATCAAAACTTATATTGCTAGTGGCACTCCACAAAGCTGATGCATATTTTGCATATGAATTTGCTCAGTATATTTTCAACATTTATTCAAAGAATAATGTACTTTTCTATAAATGACCTTTCCTACGTTTGCAAAACGGCTGGATTTTTTCCTTCCCTAAACAAAAACCATCTGTTCAAACAACCAGTCCTATGCCAGCATGCCCCCCAAGAAATGATATGCCAATATTCAAACCTACCTTCTGCCCTTTGTCTACCAACACACATATGAAACTGAGAATAGAGAGGACACAGCAGCATGCAACGGATCTGCCAAATAATACCGGAGGAAATCTGCACAAATTGTCTGCCAACAATACCTAAAGGTGATATCTGATGTGCCCACACGCTGTGGTAGACATTTCTGTTCTGGAGGGAAAAATTTAAAGTTTTTTCTACATATATATTTTACAACACCCCACTATCTTTTTCACCCCAGTCATTTTAGTTTACATACACAGTTACACTATGTGTACTGTATAAAGGGTATATATCTAAATTACATCTGTATTTCTGTATAAATGAGGCTGTGTAGCAACCACAAGCCACATACAGGCTGCTGCATAGTAACCATTGGGGCAGTGCAAGCCACTCAAGCAGACTACACAGCAATACAGAAAGCTGTGCAGGTCACTTGATATAAATGCATAGCAACCAGAAGGCTGTGCAAGCCACACTTGTAACTAGATCACTAGCTAAATTTGCTCATTACTACACTGCCACCCTGTATGCAGCTGTATTCTGCACAGAATTCCAGCCAAAAAGCCTCATTTGTAAAAGCACACCAGCCAAAACCCCTCATGTAACTAGAACACCAGCATAAATGCCTCACATTTTACTATATAAGGAGGGGCTCTCCCTTCCTCTTTCCCCATCTGAGGAGCATCTCATGACATCAGATCATCAGACCAGTTCCCCCCCATCTGATTAAAATTAATTACTATAATTTAACTCTCCGCCACTTAACAAATACTGAAACTTTGCAATATACATATAACATTCACACACAATCCACTCTAGGAACTTGTGCTATAAATATTCAACTACACTAGACCACTGTCTTCTTCTTCCAGCCTAGCTGGGGGTGTTGTTAGTCTTTTGCTTCAGAGAGGCAGGGTTTTCACCCATCAATACTTCTCTACATTCAGCCAAAAGAGGTGAAAACCACTTTTGGAGTCTCACAACGCCCAAGGGGAAATTCTGAACAAGGATGGGCTACTCAGTTGTGAACGGGAAATCAAGAACCTAAGTGTCATTACAACTGACATAGTGGGGCCTTTTGAAGTTGAAACTTTCAATAAGGGCCGGTTTTTACTAAAATTAGAGATGTAGCCACAGGTTTAGCAAGGCTAAGTTTTTGAAAACAACAGAGCAGGAATGTTTTCATCTGACCGACAAAATTACAAGGTGGGAGCAGCAAACTCAAGATTCTGTCAGAACAGTCTGCACCAACAATGGTGGTGAATTTTCAAGTGAATTGCTAGGAAATTTTCTCTGACAGCAAGGAATCAAGGCCAAAAAATCTCTACCATACCACCACCATCAAAAATGTGTAATCAAGTGTTTTAATTGAACAATTGCCAACATGGGAAGAGCCATTCTCATTGATAGTGGCATGGGTAAATCTTCACGGGGTTTTACTTTAATTTGGGCATCCAATATATACCCTAAACCTTATTCCAAACAAGAGAGCTGGAAGACTGAAACTCTTTGAGGCTTTCTATGGTTATAGAAAATCAGAAGACAGGTGCAAAGTTTTTGGAGCAGAAGCTTTTCTTCATGTGCCCCAGGAGCAGCAGAGGAAACTTGATAATAGGCCTATAATAAAATTACTTCAAACCAAAACAAGAACTGAAAAAAAAAACATGAGATAATGTTAAATAATGAAAAGAGAAATGAACAAGAAAGAAGAAACTAAACCAACTCTTGATGATGTTCTGAATGTGTTGATGTAAAATATGATGAAGGATAATCAATGATGATATGAAGAGACTGGAAAAGAGAAAAGGAAATCAGATTATGTTTTAGGATGAAAGTGATGAAAGAGAAATAAACAAACCATATGTAAATAGGTTCTAAAAGATGTAATGACAAAGAGTTATAGAGTGACAATATATGTGACAAGAGCTAAAGTAAAAGAGTGTAATCAGTATTGATGAAGAGTTGATCCAGAAATGCAATGGGCATTTCTCACCAAGTTGGAAGCCAATGTAGACTGTCCAAGTTAAGGCTTTGCCAATACTTGCTTGATCGTGAAGTCCACAGTTTGTAGATTTGATTGAGTGAGAAGATTTGATTGAGTGAGATTAAAGTGAGATGTTTGATGATTTGAAGTCTTGAGGATGAGAGGATGGGAGATATAGTGCTGACTTCCAAGTGTTAGGTTCAGATTGATGATGACTTCAAGTTGACTTCTGCGCATGAAAAAATGAGAAAACAGTGCACATGGAGCACAGATGACCAACAGTTTCAACACTTGATGAAAAAGCGGTCAAAGGAAGGGTGGGAGCCCACTGTGACAACAGCAAGGGTTAGGTCTGCCTTGTTTAGTGTACTAATCAACTGCTTGCCTTGGAAATATTGGAGTGGGTCAAACATCCACCAAAGACACCAAATACTACTATACCACAGGTAAAAACAGTAAAAGATGTTACAAATGTACCAACATCCTCTCTTACTTCACATGCACCAAAGAATATTGAACAAACAAAAACAAAGGCTGTGTACTGTGAGACGTGAACCCAAAACCTCAGCATTCTTCATGAGTGATTCTCTAACCATTGATCTCAGTACACATTGCCTAATGTTGAATACATTGTGATTTGTATGCCTGTGTGATGGTGATGATGATGCATTGCCTCAAATGCTGGTATGAAGTATCACATGGATGTGTTAGCAGTGTGTATCAAGCATTGCCTAGTTTGAAACTTAAACAAAGAAGACTGATGTGTCTTACATAATGAACCTCATGGAGTTAGGGAACTTCACTGAAAATGTAAATTTTGACAAACAAGAGCTTCCAATTGACAGGATTATTTCAGATTGCTCATTTCTTGCAACAACAGTACCAATAATGTTCAAACAAGCACAATATTTTAAACAGTGGCTGAACTGGAATGCAGAAATTTATGAATAACTAGCAAACCTGAACGGCATGAAAGTCTGGTCAATGAAGGATTTGCAATCTGGAAGAAAACTGCTGAAGTGCTGCTGGGTATTTTCAGAAAAGATAGACAAGGTGGGCAAGACCCTACATTTCAAAGCATGGTACTTAGCAAAGGGATTCACCCAAGTAGTTGGACTTGACTACATGTCTACTTTTGCACCCACGGCAACATTTTTCTCAATGCGGCTTATACTAACCCTAGCAGCTAAATTCCAATGGGAAGTCTACTCTTTTGATTTAGTTGTGGCCTACCTCAACACTCCCATTGACAAGGAAGTGTGGGTTGAAGCAACAGAGGGGATGGATGTAACAGCAGGAAAGGCAAGGTGATTACACAAGGCCCTATATGGTACAAAACAAGAAGCCTGGTGCTTGTGGCTGCACCCAAAAGGGGTTCTCTGCAAGCTGGGTTTTGAAGCAAGCCAATACAACAATAGTTTTTATACAGTGCAGCACACCAACAAGCATGGTATCATATGGATCCATGTTGACAACAGGATTGTGACAGGATCTTCAGGCATCCTACTCCATCAAGTCAAATGGACAATAGGGCAAGAATCCATAGTTGGTTTAGAGATCAAGCAATGCCCCAGAGTTTTCCAACTATGCCAACCCAAACTCATCAGAACCATTCTTGATACACATTTTGATGGGGTGTTTGTGGCTCAGACACCAATACCAACCTCACTCAAATTGGTAACCAAACCAGAAGGTGATGTCAGTAGAATTACTGAATATCTCTCTGTTATTGGTGCTATTAACTAATTAGCAGTAGCAAGTAGACCCTACTTAGCTTTTGCAGTAAATCTCCGGGCGCATTTCTCTGCCAAGCCAGGCTCTAATCACTGGAAAGGTTTGCAACACCTGGTAGCATATATAGCTAACTCAAGAGATGTTCCTTTAAACATCTTCCCAGATTCCAATTAGAAACCTCTCAAATGTTTCTGTGATTCATTGTGGGGAGGCAAGCTCGCAAAATCAATGTATGGCACCCTGGTAACCTTTTTTGGGTGTCCTATCCTATGGTCTTCTAGGAGCTTCTCCACGGTGGCGGTGCTGACGTGCCAAGCTGAGAAGATGGCGCTGGGCATAGGCACACAAAAATTACTCTGGGTAAGACATCTGCTTACTGGTTTACTGAAAAAGGATTTTACAGGGCTAATGCACTGCAAAAGGCAATTGGCCATTTGAGTTTCTTTTGATGACTCTGCTAACAAGAGGGTCCAACATTTAGACGGAGAATACTACCTCACATACCAAGTTCTGTATGAGAAAAAGACAGGGCTTATTTGGGTCCCCACCAGAGAACAACTGGCGGATATCTTTACCAAAGCACTGAGTAAAGACCTTTTTGGATATTTTTGAGACAAGATGATGGCCGGTGCCTAGGCAAGGGGGAGAGTTCTTTAACCCAATTGTGGGTTATTTTAGGGTCTTGACTAGGCCCCTTTTTTCCTATAGATTTGAAGTATATAAACTGTGATCACCAGCTTATACACATGACAAATCATCATCTGTTCTCCACATTCTTGAGTATGCAGGATGGAGTTCCATCAAATATGACAAACATAATGGGTTCACAGCATCTAGTTATTGAACATGTGTAACATTTTTGTTGTGACTGAGGATGTCCTAGGTCACATAGTCTTCTCTGCTGCGGCTCAGCCAGCCGGAGGAGACATATCAGTCTCCTCCGGGTTGCTGGAGCGGGTCTTTCACTGTCACGCTCTGTGATGCCAAGGACTAGTATCCTTCTAGCTACACAAGTTGCAAGGCAAAAAACAATATGGAATAAGAGTTTTTTGGGTGATTTTTAATATCTTTTTTATTAATATAAAAGATATTAGAATTTTTTAGGAGGGGCCTGCAAGCAGGGGTGGTTTAGTTCCCTCCAAAGTTTATATAAGACCTTATTAAACTGGGGCCTGCAAGCAGGGGTTGTTTAGATCCCAGTGGTAATAGTGGCTGAAAAGGGCCATAACTCCTGATAGAAAAAGACTTACTGTAGGCTTTCAGGGGAGGAGTGGGGACTTTTCAGAGGACAACTGGACATCTTGAAGCGGTTGGAAAGGTTTTGTGGACAGCTGGGGAGAGTTGGAGTTGAGAGAAAGAGGCTTTAAGTCTTGAGGACTGATCTACTGGGCAGGACACTAGTATGCTGGACTGGTGGAATGCTGGTTGTACATATGATAAAGCTGGGGAATCAAAATACAGGGGGAAGAAAGGGCCTCTTAAATGCCTTTCTGGATCCCTGATGGCGAAACATCTAGTGTTATTTTGGCTATGGGAACACTACAAGGAAGGAGTTATCCTTAGTAGAAATAAATGATGTAATTTATCAAATTATTACATGTACAGGCTGTCAATAATCAATACAGCCTGTCAATCATATAATGAAATCATCTGAGGGAGCTTCAAGAGCTGTTTGTTTGATGTACAACATGTATTGATCAATTTATCAATAAATGTTTGAAACAAATGATCAAATTATGGTACAAATGCTTATTTCTGTTCAATGTGGTTATTTCATATATAAAGTTCTGTACCATGAGAATGCTGGTCATAATTGCATTATGGGCAATTTTACAGCTCTTCATTCAATTATTTGACAAGCAAACATCCTGGGAAAAGTGTCAGCATTTATTCTTTTCCCATGATTAAAAGAGCTTGTTATTTATTTTAATTGTACAAGTTTCTTTTGACTCATTTGAAGTGATCTAATGTTTTCCTTATCCCCGGTTTTTTTTTCTTTCATGTATTATAATATTGGTTAACTTATACAGTATGTGTTTGTATGAGTAAACAATATTCAAAAGACTATAAACAGTGTGATATTTATGACAAATGTTGTTTAATATTTTATTTATGTGTTTAAAGGATAATTCCATAGTTTATTTAAGTTATTATCCCGTATTTTGAGGACTTATACATATTAGAATAATCTCATATTACATTTGTTTATACCTAGTAAGTATTTTTAGCACTTAGTAGGAGTAATCTTTAAGTTAATTTTATTAATAGAAGGAGTAATTTTCCTAGGATACTTTGGCTGAGGTGCCCTAGGTTATTTTACGTGCTCTATCATATGATGTAATAAGATTCTCATTTATCTCATAGGTTAATGAGTTATTACGTATTTTACTATTATTTTGTTTATTATATTTTTATTACATTATTACTACGTAATAGGGGGTATCAAATATGACCAAATCCACAATTAAAACCAGTGAATTATTTTTTTCCAAAAAAATTGACTTGTGGGAATTCTGAACCCTTTTATACAGATATCCATGGTTTTTAAAAATGGTGGATTTTCAAAACCAGTTGATTAGATAATGGTGGACTTGGTCATATTTGATACCCCCTAATAATGTTTATATTCTAAAATTTTATATTTTTTCTTAATTTTATTACAATTTATGTTACATTATTACTTGTGTAATAATGTCTCTTTCATATTTATTTTTATTATTTAATTAATTATTATTATTTTGTTCTAGTCAGGTTGTCTCTGAACTAGTAGCAAGCTGACATTCACTGACTCCCATCCGTAATACAAGTCTGCGTCACCACAGGTTATGAGCCCTTAAGGCATCTTGTTAACCCAAATCCCAGCTTACCTGAAGAAAAACCAAAGCAATATACCGGCTTATATCCCTTAAATCACTGATGAATCCATTCCTGTATCCATATCCAACTTTTCCAACAAATCATTCCGAAACAAACTATTTTATCCATTTTTTGTTGTGATCTACCTTCTTTCTCAGGCGCTCCAGGTTAATGGACCCCAAAGCTCATGCTGATTTTGGTTGCATTTGGCTTTTCCTGGACAATTTAAACCTTGTTTTAGGATGTTTACCTGCTGTGCTGCCAATTGGACCACCTGAGGGACAATATTATTGCCCGTTTGATCAGTTGGGGATGCAACATCAAAATTTTCCCCACATTTCAAATATGATGGTCAGAAAAGGACACCCAACTTGGCGCTCTAAGTCTTGGTGCAAGAAAAATTTTCAACCTGTACTTGATTGGCCGAGACAATCTGCTTCTTGTTGGCCTGTTGGTTAATCAAAACATTGTGCAACTACTATTGCAAAGGATTTTACAATATCTAATTGTGAAACTCAACCAGTGGCACTTTTGAATGTCCAACCTGACAACCAAGCAGCCTCAGTTAGGATTCCAAACTCAGTTCAAATCTAACCAGATGCGTACAATTTGACAAATCAGTATGCATGCGACAACAAAAAACATTCCAACAAAGATGCTGCCAATCAGCAAGACCCGTATACTCTAGAGACCAATCAAAAGTCCAAAGATCAGTCTAAACCCCTTATTCTAAAGGCCAAATGAGAACCTGATTCTCCCCAGGCTCTAGAGCCTGTTTTTGATATACAGAACTACCATGCAAAAGATGTCAATTGCTGGGCTAGCACCTTAACTGCCGACGAGTTTGAAGAGCTTTGATATCAGGGAAAGGCAGCTCAAATTGATGCTTTCCGAGGATACATAATGAGTGAATTTGATCAACCAACATCAAACTCTCCTCAGCTTGTTTCTTTCCCCCATGATGAGGAACACCAACAGCGGCCTGAGACAGAAAATTTCCACAATCCTCACTCTTTCCAGCCGCCTCAAGATTCACATGAATTTTTTTCATTTCTACATCTGATCCACCCTGTTCCCCCGCTTTATACCTTTTTCTTTCAAGTCCTTGGTCAAATCTGCTCTCCTCATTTGAAATTTTTTTTTCCCTTTCTTCATTGTTTTTCAGGTCTTTTATGTATTTATATAGAACCCCGGAAGGTGTCTTAGAGCCTTGCCAAGGGGGCGGGTGTTGTGACCTAGGATGTCCTAGATCACATAGTCTTATCGGCTGCAGCTCAGCCAGCCGGAGGAGACCGATCAGTCTCCTCTGAGTTGCCAGAGCGGGTCTTTCACTGACTCTCATCCGTAATCCGAGTCTATGTCACCACAATTATTGTCCCTTTGAAATTCTGAAACATTACAGATATTTATCAGTACTGGAAAAACAAGAAATGTAAATACATAGATTTCTAGATCAAGGTTATAACCATGAAATTGGTGTAGAAATTCTATATTTTCTTTCTCTTTGGAGAATACTCTTTCCAATTCTCTTAGGTTGTTCTAGTATTTTCCATGATGACCTACTATTGATTATAAAAGCTTGTAATCAGCCAGGGGAAATTTCCTCGTGGCAAAATCTTTGTTACACTGTTGTCTCTTCTTTCCTTGCTTTATGTTAGAGAAATACATATTACCATTTGACTAAATAAAACCAAATCAAGACTTTATAACCCTGAATGAGAATTACCTGAGAATTATAAGATTCAGAAATTCTGCTAGCAAGTCTATAGTTGTTTGTAATCCTATTATACACAGGCCTCACAAGTCCCAATGTTTTTTTTTTCAATTTGGCCTATGGCATTGCACACTATGAATTTAAGTAACAGCACAATTTTTTTTAAAAAAAAACAACATTCTAAAAACCAAGCACAAATAACAAGAGCCTAATGCTATAAGACAAGTCTAGAATATGAAAAGAGGAAAAGAAAAATAAGAAGAGGAGTAACAAGAAAAAAGAGAAATAACAAGAGAAAAAAGAGGTAAGAGGATTGAAAAGGTCATAATAAAAAAAGGACATCAAGAGATCTGCTCTTGGAATCTACCAGAATCCATCAAGAACTGAGCTAAAGGCAGTTCCTCTTTCTGGTTCTCCAAAAGTCAATTGAGTTTATCCGCATTGAGACAAATCCTGAGGTGTTGGAGTTGAACTCTAAGCTTCTTTCTGAGGTGTTTTGTTGTAGGGAAAAAATTCATCAACTGGGCAACCATCTCTCTGCCCCCACATTTTGGGCAGAGCGGATCAGCGCTCCTATTGATTTTTAAAAGAAATCGCTTGAGCATACAATGTCCTGAGCCCAACTGATTGATGAGCGAGCTCAAGGAAATGCGGAGGTTTGAGGGGCTTGGTCTTCTTTTATGTAAATCTTGAAGAGTACTGCGCCTGATTTTCACAGGATTGCCCTTTGTTGTGACCTAGGTCACATAGTGTAACTCGGCTGCGGCTCAGACAGCCAGAGGAGACTACATCTGTCTCCTCCGGACCACACTAGCTGGGAATCCATACCAATTACCAACTACAAGTCCCTACAGGTTATGAGCCTGCGTTACCAGCTCCGCTGAAGAAATCTCGCCAATGAACCATACCAGACCTACCTGTTATATTGCTGACGGAGGAATACCAGCCCCCCCTTTTTTTCACATTGAATCTTGCAACAATCTCCGACAAACAATACCGGACACCTCCAAATATTTTTATTCTTTGATTGTTGATCCTCAGGTTAACAAAAGCTCAGGATTGATGAACTCTCATGTTCAAGATGCTCACAGTCACATTTGGATGTTCGTGGCCAACTTGAATCTTTTTTTGGGTTCACTCTTGTGCGCAACCACCTTCAGACAGTTTGGCGGTCTTCAGCCTCCATTCAATCAAGCTGCAGTTCCTTCGTACCCTGACCGCAATGTTTTTCATCAGTCGTTCTTGGCGAGTCAATCTACAAAATGGTCTTGTGCATGGAAGAAGAATCATGGAAGAGACCAACCTCATAACTTTCAACCACCACATCGCTTGCCGTCGGTTCCGTCAACAGTGCAATACATGCAATACCACACACAAGAACATGTAATCAATCAGTCTGTTGCTCAACACACAGCCTCACGCCCTATTTGCAATTATCACAGGTCTCAGAGTGTAGGACAGCCAAGTGAACAATCTCAACCTCCTCCCCGAAGCTCTGAATATGGTCAAGATGTTTATGGAGAGTCTGGCTTTGATAATGATCTAGCTGAAGATTACATCAATCAAGATGACAGCAAAGTTGATGAACATGAAGGCTTAGGTGTGGAGTGTCACACCAATCAAGATGGAAGTGATTGGGATGATTGGTCTAGATATCATGCTGGGTTCAGAAACCAATCTTTCTAATGTCAACCAACCTAGATAAAAACAATTGTTCAAATCTAGTTCCTATTGGCTATCAACCCAGCACAGAAATTCCAGATCCCTGCCAACACTATCTGCTACCATACCAGTGTCCAATCACTTTTTCCTCTCAGTCTAATCCTCAACTTCCCTGGACAGTTCATCAAGAATCACATCAGAGTTTCAATGAACAACCGCATTATGACCCCGGTTCCCATTCACATTCACTAGATGTAGTCAGCAACAAATCATACAATGATGAACAATTTTTACCTCATGAAAATACAATCTATGATTTACAACAGAAAGACAACTATCATTACAATGAAAATGGTAGTCATTTGGACAAGAATAGCAGTTATGATGACAATCATGGTGAATTTGACAATGGCGGTGAATTTGATGATGGAGTTGAATTTGATGATGGCGGTGAATTTGACAATGGCGGTGAATTTGACAATGGCGGTGAATTTGACAATGGCGGTGAATTTGATGATGGTGGTTTTGACAATGATGGCGGTTTTGATGGTGGTGGTTATTATTAGCCTTGCTTGAATCCAAAAAATTTTATCAGTTATTTCTTCTTGATTTTCCATTTTTGTTGTCAGCTTGTATGTAGTTAGGTCCTCCTGGGCAGGTATCTTGGAGCCTTGCCGAGGGGGTGGGTGTTCGTGACCTAGGTCACATAGTGTGACTCGGCTGCGGCTCAGCTAGCCGGAGGAGACTACATCTGTCTCCTCCGGACCACACTAGCTGGGAATCCATCCCGATTACCGACTACAAGTCCCTACACCCTTGATGTCCAGAAAAGGGGTAGAGGGGGACTCCACCGCCTCTTTAGCCAGTAGGTCAGCCATCTCATTGCCTAGGATGTCCCTATGACCCGGACACCAAGTAAGGACAATCTCCATAGCTGGAGGGAAGCTTGCAAGGAGTCTATTGATCTCCCCAAAGATCCATTGTCCCGGCTTAGGAGCCTTTGGATTTCTGGTTCAAAGGATTACCCCCTGATTGTCAACATAAATAATCATCTTTCGGTAATTTGCCTCGTTGCAAAGCTTCCCAGCCAGATACAGAGCCGCAAGCACGCCTGCCGCTTCACACTTGTGATTCGAGATGATCGTCTGTTTACCCATTGCGAAAGCGTAGTAAACATTTTTTGCCATGCAAACCGCCGCCCCTGCACCTCCTTTTTCAGGATGATGGGATCCATCGCTGAAAATTTCCAAGATATCGTGATCAGCAACATTAAAGAGTAAGGAGGACTTAACAGAATTCAAAGCCTCCTCTTTGGTTAAGCCCATATTTGCATATTTCAACTCCCTCGAAGGCATCGAATGAAAATCAAAGGATAGAGTGATGATTTCTGGGCCCATCTCCAGAGCCTTGTCAATTCGAGCGGCTGCCAGTCCATTTTGAGCTGCATCTGCGAAGGTTTTCTGTGAATCCGCCCTGCTTGACAAAATAAGATTGTGCACCACATTTTCAGTTTTGAGAGTGGTAATTTTGCGAAAGTAAAAGGAGAAACTTGTTTTGACAACTTCATCGAGAAAGCTTAGCGACGTCATTCGTCGTTTGATGAAGCTTGTGGCTGTGGACCTAAATACCCCTAACGAAAAGATACCCGTCAGCCTATCCACTTTTTCAGCCAGTGATTTAACTTTCCCTTTGTTGGGCTCCGTGGCCCAAATTGCGGCCCCAGAAGTTAACCTAGGGAAAAGAACAGATCGGATCAGCTTGGCCCTGTCTTTTTCATTAGCACCCCATCTAGAATTGCCAAAAATTCTTAGCTGGTTTAAGGTCTTGTTTGCTTTTTCTTCCAAAACCTTGAAGTTACGATTAAACAGCAGCTTTCGATCGAGCCAGACTCCCAGCCATCTGACCTCCGACAGCGGAACAAGATGCTGTGATCCAAAGGGAAGAACCCCCTCAGGAGTCCCGATGTTGTATCCCATCGTCCTCTGTATCACATCTGCAGGGCTATCGGCATATGTATATATGTATGCACATAATTGTGTTTTCGGAAAATGTTGGACGGAAAGAGACAAAGTCAATTTGGAGTATGGACTTAGTTATCGTTTAGACACCAGTTTCTGCCCTAAATGTCTCCCTTCATCTTCTGTCTCACAACAGGCAAGGAGTCATTGCTTGGTTAGTGCCTCCACTAATTAGGCAGAGGGCAAGCAGCAAATCACAACGTCTGAGCCTACAGGGTATACAAGCGCTCCGTATCCACATATGACCTTTTTTTGATACATCTATTGTGTTTTTACAAATGCTTGAACTTTTTGACAATTTTTGGATGGTAAGGTTATGAGATTAAGGCCACAGCCCCAGTTTAATCTTCAGGTTACTGCCACACACAGCATCAGGAATCAGCCATGGTTATCATTAATGACCAGATCATGGGGTTTGAAAAACATAAAATATTGTTTTTTTTGGACAGATTTTAACAAATCTTGATGCAAATCAGTCCAAGCATTTGTAAAAACACAATACATTAAGACTGTCTTGAGGAGGATGGTGGCTTCGAGGATGCTCTTGGCCTTGAGCCCTATCTGACAGCTATTAAGGCAAAACTCAAAGATTTTATGGGATTCCAAAAGTAAAATTGGAATCAATTTTGGTCCAAGATTTTCCGAAAAGATAATATACGGCAAGACCGCCATTGAATACCAACAACCAAATGACGACATCTGATTGACTTTTGCCCCGACTCACAACCGCGAACCTTCTTAGTTTGTGTTCTTAACTTACACTCCTTTCTTGGAGTATGTTGTGTCCGGTTCAGTGTTCATAATATGCACATCACGCAATCTTTTCAAGAAAATTGTATTGACCTCTTGTTGCTCTCATTCATTCAGAGCGCCCAAGGTTTGTCTACGCACACTATATAAATAGATCGCTACAAGCTCACAGATTACCTTTCTACAGTGGCAAAGTTATCTTAATTCCTGGAAATGTCTCTGCAATCAACCCCACAACAGCTCGTTAATCTAATAGCTCAAGCTGTAAAGGATATTGAACAAGACACCGCAGATCAAATTCCGGGCGGGTCGACTACTGGTATAAACTTACCAACAGTTGCCCCTGAGGATGAACTAGAGGCCACCCCGCGACGTAGAACGGCAATCCGAAACTTGATCGGTGCTACCCATCAGTTACTCGCTACCCTTACTCCCGTAGGCCTCCATGTCCAAGGAATCTATTACTCTTATCTTCAGACCGTCGCAATAGACACTGCTGCCAAATGTCGAATTGCAGACTTGATTCATTCGATCGATCCTGAATCCAACAAGGGGGGAGTCCATGTTCAAGTGCTAGCTGAAAAGTCCGGTATGGATCCCCGTAAGCTGACACACATCATGCGCTTTCTGGCCCTACGAAACATATTTCTCGAAGTAAATCCCAATCACTGGGCAAACAATCGGTGCTCTTTTCCACTACGAACCGATTCTCCAAATAGCTTAACAAATTTCTTCGTGCATATGAGGGAATCAGTAACCATGCCGGGACTTGTCACGTTCCCGGAAGTCCTCTTAGACACCGAAGGCGGAGGAGCTTTGAGTTGGGATCCCAAAGATAGTGCATTTCAAAAATACTATGAGCCTGGTTGTGATTTTTTCACATGGTTAGCCAAATCCGAAAATAGTGTCAAGACCAAAACTTTTGCAAACGCGATGGTAAGACTAAAATGATTTGATTAGAAGATGACATCCTTTGTTTTAGGAGCTGACCAAGAAAATATCCGCTTACGTCAATGGGAAGATGGAGACGACCAGGTCGACTGGTACGGGTCCTACACACTATAAAGGTTTTGATTGGAAAAAGCTTGGATCCAAAGGTACCCTTATTGATGTTGGCGGTGGAATAGGTACAGCTGCATATGCCATTTCTCTGTACCTTCCAGAATGGAAGATTGTTGTACAGGATAGGCCTGAGGTCGTCCTGGCCGGGATAGAAGTAAGCTGCATCTTCAGAACTACTGCTTCCCGCTCGAGATTTATTGGCCTGTCTACCCTATTGACCATGTCTCTACTTAAAAATACTAAGGAATATAAAAAGATTGACTCGAAAGCCAATCTAGAGTTTGAGGAGGTTGATTTCTTCAAGGCTCAACCAGCACATCGCGCCGAAAACGCAGATGCATATTTCCTTCGACACGTTCTACATGATTGGCCGTAAGTCTAATTCAACCTATATAAATATTAGTGGGTTTCCCTTACGTGATTGGATATTGAGCTGGGGTCGCTTCTTCAGTTCCAAGTTTTGCGTGCAAATCTTAACCCATTTGCGAAATGCCTCTAAACCAACGACGCGTCTGTTAATTTGTGAGACTGGTCTTGAGCCTGCTTTTGTAGATCCACACTCTCCGGTTCTATCCAATGGCGGCATGGCCACTTCTTTATCTCACCATTATAACCTCATCATGATATCTCTTTGCAACTCGGAGGAGCGAAGCCAACAAGATTATGAAGACATATTTGTCCTAAGTGGCTGGAAATTGGATTCAGTCACCCCTTTGACAACCATAGTGGATCGTTTCATATTTGAGGCAGCACCAAATCCCACTTGGAAGCAGTGATCCCCACAACATTTTTCTTTTGGTCATGTTCATCATTTCCACGACATTTTCACTTTACATTCAGTGTCAAAAAACCTCTCATATAAAATCAGGATTTAGCAAGGTTAGCCACAGTGGAAGTACATTTTTTATTCGTCATGCAAACAGTGCATTTAGCATTGTTATTTTCAGTGATTGAATCTGTAAAAGGTGATGGTCACATGAAAAAGTTATGATCTTCCTAGCTTATTATAAATATTCAATAAACAAGATATTCTATAAAAAAAGATGTCCCAAACACTTAGTGGTAAATCCATATTTTCCTTTTCATTTGATTTATCCTATGAAACACTTTCTTTGCAACTGAGGTCCTCACCCTTAAATTAACTAAGGCAGTTTTAAAAATCTCAGTTTACAAAAGATAAGTGTTCAAGGAGGACTGGCAAAACAGTTAATGATTACATACAAGTATCCCCATCATGTGCCCATGCTGATACAGACATTGAAAAAACTACAGATATGAACACACTAAATTAAGGCCATCTCCACCGCGGGGAGCTATCCGGGTTTCTACATCAACTGTGCCGGGGCACCTTGCCGCAGCCTTAGCCTTAGCAACCCAAGGTAGGGTTTCTACACACTGCAAGCTACAATATATCATAGCTTGAAGCGGTGAAAGCTTTTGACCCGGTTGTGTGTGAGTTTAAGTGACCGGGGGGAGGGGTCAGATTTCACAGTATTGTGCTGTGTGATACCTGGCCAATGGGGTGCTATTGAGTTGCTATAGCAGTTCCAGATCTGGAACTGCTATAGCAACGGAGATATGAAGATTGCTATTATAGCAACCGCGGTGGTGTTGCTATATGGGGTTTGGGGTGCTATATTTAGCATAGCAACCGCGGTGGTGATGCCCTAAGAGTAAAAATCCCAATTATTAAACCCCTTACCATGATGATATGTTGAATATTGTGATCCACAGTGTTCCAAATATCAGCATGTTGGATAATGACTTGGTAGCCTACACAGCCCGCAAACGGGTGACATTTTTTTTCACATTGCGCTGACAAGTTGGACCAGCCCCTTGCGCGGGAACATTACACAATTCACATTGGAAAACTCTCTAGACTTTTGGGACCACTGATTAATCTATCAGAATTTGGAGGCAAGAGGTTAAATGGACTGCTCCAAAAATTGTCAACTAACAATTTACTTGGTAAGGTTTTGTCTTGGTGCAAACGGCTCCATTCAACTACTGACTTCTTGAACAATCCAAATAGGCCAAATGGAAGCGTGAATGATGAAATGGTTCTTCCAAATACAGTGATTGACTCACAAGAAGGAATTTTGAAACTAAGTATGGTTCCTCCACCTGAAAAGTGCAATACTCAACTGGATTTGGTTCTATACGAGGTCTTCCTTACACATCTGGGAAAAACAAACAGCAACTTGCGCGATTATCGGGACATGCCGCATCCAATTGGGGCCTCAATTCTTATCCAAAATGTGATCAAACTCAGTACAGCTACAATCAAACATAGAACTAGAGTATCAGCTCGGAGGCCTGGAAATGGTGTTTGGTGGACATGCGAAGGTCAACAAGCTGTTGGATTTATCACTGATATTATAAGCATCCCCAACCTCGACAAAGCTGCTGCGAACAACCTTAGTGGTCATTGAGAGGTCAGATTTGGTCAAGCTTTCCCATGTGGCTGATGTAGATCCTGAATGGCCGTCAATTTTGGCTTGGATGAAAGTTATGGTTGGGGTTGTAGCTTCAGGAAATTAAATCTTGTCAAAGCAAGTGCAATTGGAGGTCAGTGTGTCTACCGGGAGATATCACCCGGGTCTGTACAAAACCAGAGACCCCTAGTTCTTTGGATGGCTGTTGAATACTTAACTGGATTGGACTTGGACCCCATGGAGACGCTTTCAATGGAGGTTGACTGATAGTAGAGCCTGTAAATTCAAAATTTGTAGCCTTCCCATCCCGTTCTTTCTGTGTATCTACGCTTCGTTCACACTAGTTTTCAAATCTCAGAAAGAAGCATGCAATTCATCCCAGGCCTCTTCTGCGCTTTTCACACTACACCATCAAAATGAGCTCTTTGTAGAAAATTTTGCACTACACCATCAAAACCCAATTCCTTGGTTGAACTTGGGACATGAGCTCTTTGTAGAAAAGATAAGAAAACTCTCAAGAAATAATGCTGATACATTGATTTGTGTTGGATATTCCTTAGCTTTTGTATATGGAACTTTGAATTAATTACGGCGGAAAGAAATGGGTGGAAATAGGGTGAAGTACAATTTTAGACTGAGCAGTGAGGATTTTGAGGCCAGGTGAAATGAAAAAAGAAATTGGTGGAAATAGGGTGAAGTACAATTTTAGACTGAGCAGTGAGGATTTTGAGGCCAGGTGAAATGAAAACATGGAATTGCACAGACAAGCAGGATAGAAGTCAAGAAATATATCACAAGAGTATAAGTGACAAAAGGCTCAATTGTTGCTTCAGGCTCACTGATTCCCAAACTGGCCGCCGTCGTCGTCATCGACCAACATCTTGTTGTTGTTGTCATACGTGTCATCATCACTAGATTCCTTCTCTTCCCCTTGATCATCAATGAAGGCCAAATCTTCTTCTTGTTCATACTCTTCTTCCTCTTCATCATCTTTGCCCGAGGTGTCCGACAAGTCAATCTTGTCTCCATGGTAGCTCTCGTCATTACTTTCTTCATTACTGGAGCTGGAGGCATCATTGTTGTCAATGATGTGACTGAGGTCGTATTTCTCAGTCAATTTATCCCAGTATTTCTCGGTGAATCAGTGGTCTTTTAGATTCTCGTCAGGGTGCCTCTTTTCCTCGGAGCATGTGGCTTGCATTTGGCAAGACAGCCACTGAGTTGGTATCAGCTACAACATCTCTGATGTTTGGTTGGAGTTTGTTGAACATTCAGGATCGTAAAAGTCTAATGGTAGCTTTTTCGGGGCACGAGGGAAGATTGTAGCTTGGGGCTTAGGTGGTAAGAGTTGACGACACTGTTGGATCCTCTTTCCTTGGACAAGCTGGGAATCTGTCATGACTTTATCAAGTCGGCAAAAAAAGTCGTTTGCAATTTTTGAGCGGAAGGGGAGGGTCTTGATGACATATACACCGTGTTTGGGGTTATATTCATCATCACTGTGACTATGGATGTCGTTAACAATCTTCAGGTATCGCTTTGGCAGGTCTTGTGCCACCAAAAATTTGTATCCCGCATCCCGGAGCTGAAGAAAATGCTGGTTAGCAAAGTGATTGGCAACAAAAAGAGACAAGAAACACTGACCCGTTCATGTGCTTTTTGGGCTGCTTTCTTGTCCTCCTCTGCACAAAATCGACCAGTCTCCTTTATTTCTTTTTTGAATCGATTGAGCATCATGTGGTGAACGTAGTGGTTGTAGCATTGGTGACAAAGTTCAAACTCTTTGAGGTATTGTTTGTTGATGCTCATGTAGTCGTACACACCGGCAGATGCAACTTGCCAAAAAGTGCTGATGGCTGAAATGCAACAAGCAGAGTTGAGGAGAGAGTCAACAGGTTCTTCAAGATTGGGACACCAAACCCGTAAGCCCATCCGAGCCAAGCAGCTGCAAGAGTATTCGACAAAGGTTTCTTCAACATGCACAATAGCCTGTCCGATGTTCTTGCAACCAATACCGAGTGCTTTAAAGATCTCAATCTGGCCGGAAGGAATCATTTCTGGTAGATTGGAATTGTTGGCAACATTCTGAATCTGCTCCGCGTTGGTGAATTGGCCATGGAATTCTTTCAATATGTTTGGTTGCGGGGCTGGAGGAATGGGCCGTTTCTTGTATAAGCCCCAGAGGATCTTGATGTGAGTGTAGAATGCAAGCGCGAATAGAAAAATGAACAGATTATCAGTAATCTCCAAGTGATATTATTGCAAGGAAAAAATACCGTTGTTTTTTTGAAGTTGCGAGGAAGCTCCGACATAATAACTTGAATGGGTTTTTTTGGCGTTACTTTCTTGGGAGTTGACCCACGTTCGTTTTGGTTGGATGGAGTCGGCGTGGTAGTCTTAGGTTTGGAAGTGCTCTTTGGAGTGCTGAGTTTGGATGGTCCACTGACAGCGCGTCGGACAGCTTTACCTTTATTTGGTGGAGTGTTCTTAGGCAAAGCTGTTTTGTTTATTGAAACCTTCTTGGGAGGTGGGGTGGAGCTTTCCTGGGGTTTGGCAAGGTTGATGTTTCCAACACGGGTAAGAAGCTGACGAATCATTTCATCCTTCTCGGCTAGAGCCTGTTGCATAGCCTGGAGCTGTTGGGTTTGCTGACTCATAGCATTAGTAATAAAGGTTTGAAAGTTGGAAGGTAGCTCATTGGATTTGGAGTTGTTTGCATAGCTCATCTTTGAGTGATTTGTATTTAAAGGAAATAATGGCCTAAAGACTGTATGTATATTGTAGCTGCGATTTAGACTTGGAATCCGAGGTGGGTAGTTTGTAATGCAGGCGGGTGGACAAGGTGATGAGCCTATGGCATTGGCTCAAGGGTTGCAGGTCTTGTAGTTGCTCACGAGGATTCTGTCCACAACCACCCCACTCCAAAAAATATCCTTCTAACCCGACAGAATCTCCTTTCCTTTCCCCCTATGCCGACAGGCGATCCCCCCCTCCCCCCTCCCGACCCACCTAGCGGCAGACACCCGGCCACCACGCTCGCCGGATCAATACACAACAGGATTGACACACTGGCTACACACAACGCGTCCCTTGACATCAATATGGACAACTCTGGAGACCTGACCGCCCTCAAGGCTATCCCCCCGCGCCCCATTGCTCCCCCCTCAGAAGTGTCAGCCTCTGTGATGCCAAGGAGTACTCCTTCTAGCTACACAGGGTGCAAAAATAGATGGTAAAGAGCAGAAAGCTCTGGGATAAAATATAAGAGGGTAATTCCAAAGAGGATATGTGGAATGTAGGGATTTTAAAAAGAATATATAATTAATTATATTAAAAATATTTAATGTAATTAAAAATATGAGGGGCCTGATAAATCAGGGGTTGTTTAATGTCAGCCTCCCTGATGCCAAGGACAAGTCCTTCTAGCTACAGGTGGTGCAAGGATAGATGGAAAGAGTATATAAACTCTGGGTAAGGTACAAAGTTACAATTCCCAAAAGATATGGGGGAATTGTGACGTAAAAATTGAGAGAAAAATGGGTTAATAATTATATTAAATAAATTTAATATAATTAAAAACCAGAGGGGCCTGATAAATCAGGGGTGGTTTAGATCCCTCTAAGGTATCTTACAAATAAATGCAGAGGATTTAGGTACCTGGAACACTGGGGCCTGTTGGAACAGGGGTGGTTTAATCCCAGGAATGGAAATGGGGGAATATCTTCAAGAAAAAGGGTTATTACTTACTAGTAATAAACCTTGAGGGATCTTGGGGATATTCTGGGTGAAACTGGACAGTTTGAAGCGCTTGGATGGATGGATGGTGGAGCTTGATGGGCACTGTGAAGTTGTTGGGGAAGACAGGGCTAAAGAATAACTACTAAGAAGCTTACCAGACTGTGTTATAAAGATGTATATATCTAATAAGAAGTGGGTAAGGTTGTTAGTGGGTATTGGGAAGCATGAGGAGCCTTCTTTGGGCGGTTGGAGAGCTCTTTAAATAGTCTTGAGTTCCCTCTGGGGACCCTGTAGGTGTTATTGGCCAACTTGTGGGATCTTTGGACCACATTTTGGCCATCTTTGCCTTCTTGGTGACGCTTCAGCAGCCCCTGCTTTGAATACACGTCACCAATTGATTTTATTATGATATTTATTATTTATTTATTCATTTATATTGAGGTACAGTCTGTAGTACATTAATACTATTAATACTAGTGGCTTATGAGTATTTATAATAAGCCACAGTATTGTCTGTACTGTTTGTTTATTCAATATGTTGTATTTAAATGTATTAATTATTAATATCATCCAATATAATTAATTATGTAGTCCCCAGTAATCTTTATTACATATGTAACATATGTAATGAGGTTACTGGGGCGTGTTTTTATGGATTTGGGGGTACCTGAGTGACTGTGGAGTCCGCGTGCCAAGCTGGGAGCCTGTAAGGGGCTTGTTGCTTGCGCGGGGGCTTATATCCCAATTTTGACGCGGGCTCTCAGTCACGCGGGTTGAACTTGAGGTTCTGCGGACTGCGGTACGCGGGGTTTGAGTAAAACACGGTGTATTTACACTATCTCCCCTAATTTACACAACACCTCATTTCCGTGACTGGAAATGGGGTTTTAAGCATATGTATATATATTTATAAGCATAAATTGATGCAAGTTCCTTTTTATTAAAGGTACTTGCTAATTATTCTTTGCTAATTTACATAGTGAAGGAGTGAGAATTAGGGGTACCTGTGAGTGAGGTACCCTAGGTTAAATTTAGTGTAGATTCAGAATATCAAATAATATTCTAAATATTATTTGATATTCTATTTTTTTTATAATAATTTTGTGGTAAACTTGTGACAGGTTGCTCTGTCATAGTAGCAAGCTGACATTTAATCCCTCAAAGGTGTCTTGCAAGCAGAGGATTTAAGTACCTGAAAAAACTGGGGCCTGTAAACAGGGGTGGTTTGAATCCCAGACAAAAGATGGTGAAGAATATAAAGAGAAAGGGTTATTTACTTACTAGTAAAAAATACCTTAACACTCTGGATATTCTTCTAGGGGGAAATTGAGCAGTTGGAAGCGCTTGGAAAGGTGGTTGGAAGAGCTGGGTGGACACCGGGCAATTTCAGGAGAGTAAGAAGGGGCTAAAGAACAGATACTAGGACCTTACCAGATAGAATAACAATAGTAGAGCTATGGTGATATGTGGGTAAGAGTTGTAGTATATATGTTAAAGCATGAGGAATCAAAATACAGGGGGAACAAGGGCTCCTTAAATGCCTTTCTGGAGCCCTGATGGCCAAACACAGGATGTATTTTTGGCTATGGGAAAAATAAAAGGAAGGGTTTAAGATTTAATATAAATGTATGTAGTTGTTTAATCAAATTTCCATATGTACAGGCTGTCTACTGATGGTACAGCCTTTCTATGCTCTTTTTCTGGAATCTTGAGGCGCTTCTGAACCTCTGACAAGGTTTGTTAGATTTTTTGATCCCAGGTTTTAATTACATGTCAATAAGTATTGATTAAATGTCATATGTACTTGTTGATCACACTTGTCAGAGTTTAAAAGGTGTGTGTTGTATGTAATGTGAAATACATCTTTTTTTTGTTCTGTGGGCGCTTCAGGAGCTTCTGGTTTGATCCCTGTCATGCAGGCTCTTTGGGAATTCATGACTGCAGAGATCTGTCAACAGATAATTTCCCACTAAGGATGTAGTACATTTATTTTTGAACTGTTGTTCAATTATTGTTTTTGGGATGTTCTCATGTTATTTCCTTCCTCTTGTTCGTGGTATTTTTCCCTCTGAATCATCCTTAGTGTAGCTAGTTTTTAATTAAATAAAATAAATAAATAGATAATATAGTATATTACTAGTATTATATACTTATATTATTCATGTCATATGTATTTATTTTATGATGTTCTTATTTAAATACATTGCTATTTCGTGGTTTTTTATACGTATTTGTCTTTTTTATTCTGTATTTTAATGTATAATAATTATATTAGCACTTTAGTGGTAATATTCTTTCAAGTTGTTTTACTACTAGAAGTTTTAAGCTATCTGGGGTACGTTGGCTGAAGTACCCTAGGTTATTTTACACGCTCTTCAAGATTATGAAATCATATTTCCACTTATCTTGTTATTTATTAAAATATTCATTGTTTTATACTTATTACTGTATTTATCTATTTATTATTAATTTACTATGTAATAATGTATTTATTATTTACATTTTGCTTTTTTATGTTGCTTTATCTTATTAATATTCATTTATTACCTTTTATTAAATGAGTAATACTATATTTTTTATTTTATGTTTATTTTTGTTCTAGTCAGGTTGTCTCTGAACTAGTAGCAAGCTGATGGGAAGACTCCCCGCCAATTCAGTATTTGAAGTCGGTCTTGGCTGACGCGTCAAAAAGCGCCCAAGATGGAACGGTTGGCCTTTCACCCAACGCGATCACCCTCCTCCTTCGCCTCATGGAAAGTGAGGCCAAGCAGAAAAGGCAACTTCAGCTGATAATTGAGGACCTCCAAGACCTCCGGGCACATGTGACAACCATTGAAGCAGGAAAACTGACATGCCCCACGCCAGCTCCTATCAGGTCATATGCGGCTACTACGGCAAAACCAAAGGCTCCTCCCCCACCTAGAAAACAAGAAATGGTATCAGCGCGACCGGGCCTCACCATCATTCATGCCAGAACAGGAACCACCCCCTTGAAAGAGGTAGATGCGGACATTGTTGTCAGGAGAACCAACAAGGTGCTCAAACAATTGAATGCCACAGTCCAGGGCAAAAAGGTCACAGTCAAAGCTGTTTGATTTCTTCCCTCAGGTGATGTATCCTTTTATACTAAGAATTGCCAACAAAAAGAGTGGCTGAATCGCAACAAACATGATTGGAGCAAACAGGTACACCCCGACCTGGAAGCAACACCAAGCACCTATTCTATTCTAGCCCATGGCATACCCCAATCCTTCAAGGTCAACACCGCTTCCAGTAAGATAGCTGTTGCGGCAGACAACAATTTTGTATCTGACAAGATCTTCCGCATGGGTGGCTCAAGAGATCCCATGGACCCCCGTCAAGCCGGTACAGTTGTAATTTCACTTACAGACCCTTCAGTCGCTGATCTCCTGTTCAAACAGAGAGGATTATTTTTGAATGGTTCCTACCACAGAGCTGAACGATTCAAGAAACTCCCACCGCAATGCTTCGAGTGCTTGCAAATGGGACACTTTGGGAAATGGTGTTGTGCGGACCCAAGGTGCGGAAAATGCGGTGGCGTACACAAAACTCGGGAATGCCAGGAAGTGGAGGCTGCTAAAGGAAAACTTTGTGTCATCTGCAAGGATGCCGGGAAGGGGAAGGGAATTTGGGAAACCCACACGCCCTTTGATAAGGCGTGTGAGGTGAAACGGGCATGGCTACTTTCCAAAAATCATCTCCGTAATGAATAATTTAGACCCAATACTAACCCCACTTGTTCCTATTAATATAGTTGTAGATATCTCCTCTTTTGTCTCTAGCAATGAACAGGTTTTGCCCTCATCTATTGTGCAGTTGAACTGCCATAATAGCCGAGCGACTACTTTTAGTATCCTCAACTCTGAGCCGGGCTCTGTTTTCTCTCTCATTATCCAAGAACCTTGGATAAATCCACTGACCTGCCTCCCTCCCAACCATGAAAGCTGGTGGACCTTTTACAGCCCAGAACACCAACCTACCAACCTCCAGGACAAACACCGTGTGGTATCCTACATTTGCAAACATATAGCTTCCAAAGACATTAAAGTTCTAGAAAATACCGGTAAGTTTCTCCTTGCGCTAGAGCTGTCCTTGCTAACGGGGGCCCGCTTGCGGATCCTTAATGTTTACAACCCCCCAGGAACTACAGCAGGTTTGGATCAACTCAGGAGCTGGCTCGACTTGTCCAACCACAGAAGCATTGTGACCATAATTGGAATGGACTCCAACCTACATCACCGGTCTTGGAACCCGCCGGGGTATTCTCACATCCACAAGGAGGCTAAGTCCCTTATCTCTATGTGTGGCAAAAATGGGTACAGACTGGATTCTGAAAAAGATAGCCCCAATTTTGTTTCTAGTCGAGGCGCCAGAACAACCATTGATCTTACATGGGCCAACTTCTTGGCATCTTGTTTGATCCGGTGTAGAACTCCTAAAGGATCAGGAAAGAGCTTGAAGGGGAAATAGACAACAAATCCAGTAAGTAGAAGATGTTGAAGCTAAAGGTGCTGATGAGGCTGCCCTTCTTGACTAATGCTGAGGGGAAAGGTTTTCACTAAGAAAAAGAAATAAAAAGGTGTGGCTATATTTCTACTAATCCTTAGACTGCTGCTACTAATGGGAACTTAGGTTGTTTAATCAATCTGAGGCAGGGACCTTGAGAGGAGTGAGAAAAGCACTGAGAAAGAGTATGGGGTACGTGTTATGATTTTTATTTGTGTAAAGTTTGATGCAAAAGTAAATGTAAAAGGTTTAAAGGTAAATGTAAATGTAAACTGTACTTTAATAAAGGGTAGGGTGCATGCCTCATCCATAGAACTAAGGGGAGTTCTAATTATACAAAAGGGCACAAGATGGCTGATCCTGGCAGTAAAGAGACAGGGGAAATGTGTTCAGAGGTATACAACCAAAGGAGAGTAGTGATAGTTTAAGAAAGATGAGCCAATGTAGCTAGTAACTATGTATATAAGGAATGTAATGTGACTAGTAACCAAAGAGGATGATAAAGGCAGAAGATGTAACTATGTAATATGAATGACTGTGCTGTACAACTTTATACCAAAGAAGATATAAACTAAAGAAAAAGTATGTAATATCTATGTTTTATTTATGTACTGTATATTTATAAATCAATACCTTGTATAATATCCTTTGGGGTTGTAGTATTGGTAAAGTTATGTGGTTATAAGTGGTAATATTCTAAGAATGCTAATAACTTCTGAACCAAAGGGAAATCAGGGGTACTTTGAGTGAGTGACTAGGGGTAGTTTTGTATGTAGAATCTGATTATGTAATAATAACAAAGTATATGTGAGAGGAAATGTAAGTTGTTGATGATTGTTTGTGAAAAGGTATGGATTACCACACCGGACAACCGTCACATCTTCCGATAATCATGGATTGGATCACCAGAAGCTCATGACAAACCTCAATTTTGCGCCCCCAGAACCTCTTTACCAAGTGGTAGCCCCGCGACCAGCAGATGTTAACCAAGAGGCTCTATGCAAGGCAGTGGCTAAAGGCCTATCCCAGCTAAGTTGTAGCCCAGGTGGATCAGACATTGACTCACTAGAGGAACAGCTGACCACCTGCATCTCAAACGCGTGGCACGCCCAGGGAAAGCGGACCCAAACTCACCCGGGGAAGGCAAAAAAGTGGTGGGACAAATCTGTATTGGACCCACTCGTGAAGATCAGGAACAAATGCCAACAACTACTGGTAATGGAACCCTCCAGAGAAAATGCTGACAGGTTCAATTTTTGGAACAACAGATTTTGTGAAGAGGTCGCCCGCCTAAAGCAGCAACACTGGGGAAGTTTTCTAGCGAACACCAACTCGACAACAGTCTTCCAGGCTTTTAAATTCACCAAGCCCAGGAGCGGAGGAGGCATCCTCCCACTGTGGAGCTTGGATGGATCCATAACATCTAACAAGGAAGATCAAGCCAGGCTCCTATTTGCTGGTACTCCGGTCGTGGCCAGCAAGTGCAACCTCTCAGAGATCCCACCATTGGAATCTTCAATCTTTGTGGTCTACCCAACCATCACCTGCGACTAAGTGCTGCAGGTTCTGAACAGATTAGCTAAGAGAAAAGCCTTGGGCCCTGACTGCATCCCTAATGAAATCCTAACTATCTGCTCATCGGAGTTGGCTGACAGTTTGGTTCAGCTTTTTAATAGATGTATCAACAAGGAACACTTCCCTACGTCTTGGTGTATGCCCACCACGGCGATCATCAGGAAAATTGGAAAACTGGACTATACCACCCCTGGGGCATATTGCCCAATAGCCCTCCTCAACACACTGAGTAAAGTTTTTGAGACCATCATTGCTGATAGACTTACCTTCTGGGCAGAAACAAACACCATCATCCCTGATTGCCATTCTGGTGGACAAAAAGGCAAAGGGTGTGAAGACGCCCTGATGGCCCTTGTCATGTGGGTTAAGCAGAAATGGAGGGAAGGGAAAACCATAACTGGCCTCTTCTTGGATGTCAAATCAGCCTACCCGTTGGTTGACCCAAGGCAGCTGATCCACCTGCTACAACAAAAAGGATGTCCCACATATCTTTGGAAGATTATTGGAAGTTTCTTGAACAACCGACGGACAACGCTACGCCTAGCGGACTATACATCAGCTGAGTTCACGGTTGATAAAGGGCTCCCCCAGGGATCCCCATTATCTGTTATCCTGTATATCCTGTATAACTCTGACCTACTGATTCCCCGCTTCGATTTTGATAGCAACAAGATTTCTCTGGGGTTCATTGATGATGCAGTCCACATTACTGCAGACAAACATGTTGACAAAGCAAGGAGACAACTATCTCAATTGGGGGAACACTCCCTCGAATGGGGCAGAAAAAATGGGGCAATTTTTGAGAGTCAGAAGGCCCAATTCATGATTTTCACGCACTCAAAAGCTGCTAAGTCCCCTTTCCTTTTTGAAGGTCAGGAACTGGATCCACAGAAAGAATTGAAATGGCTAGGCCTCTGGCTGGATGAAAAGTTAACATTTTCTAAGCAGCTGTCTCAGGTGAGGAAAAAGTCCAACGACACATTAGGGCAACTCTCCAAGATAGGAACCTCGGCTTGGGGGATAAGAGAACAAGAGTGTTGCCTACTGATCTCAACAGTGCTGATTTCTAGGATCTTATACGGTGCCCAAATCTGGTTCACTCTCCAAAACAAACAGAAGGTTTTGTCATTGCTTGACATCATTGAACATTTGGCAACATGTTTTGCCTTAGGCGCTCTGAAATCTACACCAATAAAGTATCTTGTCAAACATTGACCTTTCAGATGCATCAAAACCGCAGCGTAAACCAGATAACTAACTTCTACCTGACCAAACTGACCAGGATATCGCATAGCATCACAGGTATAGAACATCACATACGGACTGAAATACAGTGGATAGCCAAATCATTCCCTAGCCCAGTCCACGCGAACCTCAATTGGGAGAGGCTGTCAAACCTAGCAACCAGACAACTAGAACTAATCAATTACACTCAAGCTGATTGTCCCCCCTGGAGGCCAGAACAAAGGATGGAGCTCATCATCAACAGGATCCCCAAACAGGAGGCTAAGGCTGATGTTACTTCTTATCTAGCTTCCGTGAATAAGAACAATGATGTGGTAATTTTCATTGATGGGTCCGCCCACCCGGTGGAAGGATTAGGAGCTGCGGCGGTAACAGAAAATGCATCCACTTCCAGGCTTGCCTTCTTGGGACTCCCGGGCACAGCTTCAAACTTTGAGTGCAAACTAGTGGGCATACAATTAGGTTTGGAAATTGGCCAAGACTTGATCAATGAGCTGGAAGACACCCGCATCAAAATCATGACCGACAGCCAGGCAGCCCTCAACAGGTTAAGGAACCCAAGGGCCCCCAAATTGGGCCAATACATCCTATCCCAAATACAGGCAGTGGATGACTCCTTACCATCCACCACACAGATTGTAATCCGATGGTGTCCAGGTCATGTCGGGATACTAGGCAATGAATTGGCGGATAAAACAGCTGCTGAAGCAAGGCAGGAAGATCATCTTGACTCCTCTATCAGAGGCAGCCTGGCAGCATTGAAGGCAAACAAGATCACCAGACAGACAATTTGTGTCAGCTTGCTACTATGACAGAGCAACCTGTCACAAGTTTACCACAAAATCATTATAAAAAATATAGAATATCAAATAATATTCAGAATATTATTTGATATTCTGAATCTACACTAAATTTAACCTAGGGTACCTCACTCACAGGTACCCCTAATTCCCACTCCTTCACTATGTAAATTAGCAAAGAAGAACTAGCAAGTACCTTTTGAATAAAAAGTACTTGCCGTAATTAAATGCTTATATATATTTATACATATGCTTAAACCCCATTTCCAGTCACGGAAATGAGGTGTTGTGTAAATTAGGAGAGATAGTGTAAATACACCGTGTTTTACTCAAACCCCGCGTACCGCAGTCCGCAGAACTTGAAGTTCAACCCGCGTGTCTGAAAGCCCGCGCCAAAGTTGGGATACAAGCCCCCGCGCAAGCATTAAGCCCCTTACAGACTCTCAGCTTGGCACGCGGACTCCACAGTCACTCAGGTACACCCAAAACAGTAAAAACACGCCCCAGTGACCTCATTACATATGTTATATATGTAATAAAGGTTACTAGGGATTAAATAATTAAATATACTAAATTGTATTATTATTTATACATATAATTAAAATATACTGACTGAACAAACAGTACAAACAATACTGTGGCTTATTATAGAATACAAATAAGCCACTAGTATTAAATCTATAACAACCAGTACTGATGTACTACAGATTGTAAGACAATACAAATATGTAAATAATAATAAAATACATTAATTGGTGACGTGTATTCAAAGCAGGGGCTGCTGAAGCGTCACCAAGAAAGCAAAAATGGCCAAAATGTGGTCCTAAGATCCCACAAGTTGGCCAATAATAACTACAGGGTCCCCAGGGGGAACTCAAGACTATTTAAGGAGCTCTTCAACCGCCCAAAGAAGGCTCCTCATGCTTCCCAATACCCACTAACAACCTTACCCACTTCTTATTAGATATATACATCTTTATAACACAGTCTGGTAAGCTTCTTAGTAGTTATTCTTTAGCCCTGTCTTCCCCAACAACTTCACAGTGCCCACCAAGCTCCACCATCCATCCATCCAAGCGCTTCAAACTGTCCAGTTCCACCCAGAATATTCCCAAGATCCCTCAAGGTTTATTACTAGTAAGTAATAACCCTTTTCTTGAAGATATTCCCCATTTCCATTCCTGGGATTAAACCACCCCTGTTCCAACAGGCCCCAGTGTTCCAGGTACCTAAATCCTCTGCATTTATTTGTAAGATACCTTAGAGGGATCTAAACCACCCCTGATTTATCAGGCCCCTCTGGTTTTTTAATTATATTAAATTTATTTAATATAATTATTAAACTATTTTTCTCTCAAATTTTACGTCACAATTCCCCCATATCTTTTGGGAATTGTAACTTTGTACCTTACCCAGAGCTTATATACTCTTTCCATCTATCCTTGCACCACCTGTAGCTAGAAGGACTTGTCCTTGGCATCAGGGAGGCTGACAATTTGGAAGGGGTCACCAAGGACGTCCTTCCTGTCCAATCGGCTTTTCATCAACTTCAATCTGGTCATGTCAACTTGAATGCATCCCAATTCAAGAGAAGAAGGGCGCCATACCCCATTTGTCTGGCTTGTGGGGTACCCAAGACGGCTGATCACTACTTAATCACATGCACCAGGTTCACTGCAGCAAGAGCAAAAGCACAACAATCGCTCCGTAAAGAGAGGATCACCACCATCACTACAAGAACCCTTCTCAACAACGCCGCCACCTTCAAGGCCACCAAATCTTTCATCCTTGAGTCTGCTTGTCTCCCCCAATTCCGACTCAATGCTGACCCCAAAAACATGGTTTAGACATCCTGATTGATTCTCCACCTTCCACACTTGGTCACTTTACATATTTTCTGTTTTTTCTTTTTCTTTCCATGTTTCCCCCTCCACTATTTTCTTTTTCTTTTTTCTTTTTTTCTTTTTTTTCTTTTTTTTCTTTTTTTTCTTTTTTTTTTTTTTTCTTTTTTTTCTTTTTTTTCTTTTTTTTCTTTTTTTTCTTTTTTTTCTTTTTTTTTTTTTTTTTTTTTTTTTTTTTTTTTTTTTTTTTTTTTTTTTTTTTTTTTTTTTTTTTTTTTTTTTTTTTTTTTCTTTTTTTTCTTTTTTTTCTTTTTTTTTTTTTTTTTTTTTTTTTTTTTTTTTTTTTTTTTTTTTTTTTTTTTTTTTTTTTTTTTTTTTTTTTTTTTTTTTTTTTTTTTTTCTTTTTTTTCTTTTTTTTCTTTTTTTTCTTTTTTTTCTTTTTTTTCTTTTTTTTCTTTTTTTTCTTTTTTTTCTTTTTTTTCTTTTTTTTCTTTTTTTTCTTTTTTTTCTTTTTTTTCTTTTTTTTCTTTTTTTTCTTTTTTTTCTTTTTTTTCTTTTTTTTTTTTTTTTTTCTTTTTTTTCTTTTTTTTTTTTTTTTTTCTTTTTTTTTTTTTTTCTTTTTTTCTTTTTTTTTTTTTTTCTTTTTTTTCTTTTTTTTTTTTTTTCTTTTTTGTCTTTTTTTTTTTTTTTCTTTTTTGTTTCTTTCTTTTTTCTTTCTACTATTGCTACCCTGAACCCCACTTTCTACATACTCTCTGATATAGTTCCCCGTCTATTTACAATTGTTTCTGTGAGTGGCCTTGACTGTATCAACAAATTTTGTCCCTTGCATGTATATGCATAGTGCGCAATGTCCAATCAAATCTGCACTTAAAAAAAAAAAAATAGTTGCTCACCGGGGGTGTCTGTGAGAGCAGTGGTAGGCTTACATAAATATGTACATATTTATTTGGAACTCAATATCTTCTGTCACCAACTTTGATGACTGCATTTCCTTTGTTTGAAGCTTGGCTTGAAAGGAAGTTCCAAACAATGATTATTTATGATGTAAATAGCTATGTACAAGGAAAATTCTGTCAGCATGCATCAAGTACCTCAAGGACAAGTTGAGTGGTACGAGAGATGATGTGGAATATAATAGTGCATGTGTATGTCTAAACATACTGTAATGAATTCTGTACATAAATGAATGAACTGACATATTAGCCTAAAAAAACATGCACCCATAAACACAATATTAAACTGATGCATGTGAGTAACATTGTCTGGGGTAGCAGGTGACGGGTTTCCCGTGCCAGGTGACGTTCTTACCGCGCAAGGGGCTGGTCCAACTTGTCAGTGCAACATGAAAAAAAATGTCACCCATTTGCGGGCTGTGCTAGTTGGTAAAGGCAGCACTTCTAGTATAGTGTCTTAGCTTCAAGCTAAGGTTGCTGGTTCAAATGCTGCCCAAGTCAATCATTTTCTGCTAAATACCTGAAAAATGCTTTGTTAATTCTAACATGATAGTCACTCTAACAAAATATGATGTTGTAGAATATGTGCACTTCAAGTTAAGTGCAGCCATTGTGGAGCTATATGTCAAATAATTCTGACTACTGAAAATATGCAATGTTAAATCAAGCAATATGCAAAATGATCCAATGATAGAAGTCCCGCTCCCACAAGTTCAAAGGTTTGGCAGACTCCAGACAATTTTCAACCGGCAACCACCTATTCCACTTTCCACCAAATAGATTCCTTAATCAACCGTCAAGCACCCTATCAGCAGCTTGTACATCCAATCAATCAATTGAACCCAACTTTGAAGATTCAGGAGGAGTGCTATTTAGTCCAAGTGGAGGTACTTGGAACAGTTTCTTTTCTCTCTCTCTTTCATCTTTTTATTTCTCTGAGCATAAAATATTTATTGTTCTTTTCTTAACACTTTCAGGTGTGTGACTATTTTATCTATTCCTATTCATCTTCAAGGGCACTGTTTTCAAATTGATTTGTTACTAGTTACTAACAAAGCTAAAGGTATAATAATCAATGTTTTTTTAACTTTTATTATACTATTTTAGTCTTGGTTGTCTTTTCTTTGCTGACACTTGATTGGTGTTTATTCCATCAGAAGTCTGTTACTACCATTAGCATTTTAGTTATAGCTGCAATAAAGTGCTTGATATCAAAATCTCACACTATATGCTCTTGTATATGGGCCCAAAGCTTCACCAAAAGCTCATAAAGGGTAAGGATTTCTCAATCTACCCCTTTTTTCTTTCAAGATATGTACATCTAATATTTTACTGTTAATGTTTTTATTATTACAACAAATCTCCAATGCCAGCTACCTATAAAAGCTACATCAGTTCCTATTCCAGTTATTCAAGTTGGATAAAATAGTCAGTCCAAGCATTTAATATAAAACTGAATTGACCATATGTTCACAGCAATCTACAAAACTTACAGAATGGATACCTCACTTTTGCAGAATATTGTGTGGATTAACCATAAAAATAAATAAAGAAAATTTAAAAAAGGAGCATAAATTGGTTATAGAAGAGTGATGATTAAGACAACCTCAAGAGATAAGTGCTATTCTTGTACTAAAAGAAGTAAAAAAAGAAGCATACACTGAAATAAGGCTGAGAAGTAGTGTCAGCCTTGTGAAACTAACCATGGTTAATGGTTGTAACTAAGTCAGGTTGATGATTTAAAGTGGTTTTGGTTGGTTAAACGTCCTGTAAAAAGGATATTCCTCAATCAGTAAGTCTTGTATGAGAGGCTTGCTCTAAAAAGGGTGCATCCAAATCAATACAGAGTATTAATAGACATCCAAGGAGAGACTCAACTTGGGTTTGTGGTTTCTACCTTATTGAAGGTAGGTTGTGGCCAATTCTTGAGGTAATAACAGTATTAAACTATAGATTATCCAGAATTGGGCTATTGGTGGAGAATGGGGAACTAAGCAAGGTAAATAACTCTGTGGTATGTACTGTGCTAAGGTGTTCTAAGTATTCTCTGGGGATAAACAGATGTTTACAAGCTGTTTATATATTTTAATATGTCCTCTTGGGACTGTGAGCGCTTCCATGACCTGGGAGGTACTGGGGAGCTTCAGGGGGAAGACAGATCCTTTTGGGATGGTCTGTTAAGGTTATGAGGTTATTTGTACTAAGGCAGTGTTATGGGACACATCTTTGATCTGTAGTCCTTAGTGGAATTGGATCACATCATGAAATTTGTATTAATTGATCTGTTATTAATATTAATAAGGATATTAACTTATAATTGTGTCATTTGTTATTGACACATTTTATAAGTATTAATTATTATAATATTAATAAGTTCTTTTATTTATAAGATATTCAAGTACATATCTTATACATGAAATATTCCAATGATAAGGAATGAGGGCGTAATCAGAGGGAAAGGAGTGACATCTGTTACTCTGGATATTTCACATGAAAGGTGGGCAAAGGGCCTACAAGTTATGTGTCTTGTATAACAAGAGTTCATAGAGTAACCAGAATTATTCATGTGTTATTTAATGAATGTATTATTAAAGCATTTATATTAATTGTTGTAATAAATGAACTTTGATAATAAACAGTGATTACTTCTTAAATTAATAATAATGAATGAATAATAATAATGATAATAATAATAATAATAATAACTAAAGAATACTAATTATTATTAAAGAGAATAATAATTAATATTACTTGTAGTTATTGTTCTTTAAAGGGATAATATTAAATACTAGTAATAAGAATAAATAAGAATAGTAATTATTATTAAAGATAATAATAATTAATAATACTTGCAGTTACATGGTACATGTCAGGTACTGTGATATGTACTCAGTGGCTGAAAATTAGAAAGGTTCCTGCTTGGCAGCTGATGAAACTTCACTGTCCTCTGAACTCATTTTGAAACCCATCACCTCTTACTGAATTATTCTAATGTCAAGATAGCACCTCTTTTGCCACACCCTGGGGTAATTGAACCTTGATTAGTATACTCAAAAAGCTTCATTCCAGTCATAAATATGTGGAATCTTTCAGGTGATATTCCTTAACATTTCATGATTTAAAAAAATTATTTCTATTGAATTTTATTATGCCACCATTGAGTACCCTGAAGTGGTTGTCCCTAAGAGAATCCAAACATTTTATCCCTGCATCTTTTCCTAATATTTTAAAACACATTGGAAAAATTAATAGACCTCAATGAATTTCTTTGAAACATAAAGCCAAAACTTGAACAATAAAAAAGAAAAGACAATTTAGATTCATAATAAGATAGTGAACACCCAATGAAATGCATACCCTTTTGAGATAATGTATTTATCTAATGGAAAACTAAAGTGAAGAAGATGATAACAAAGACAAAAGAGGACAACAAGCACAGGACTGCGAGAAAATAAATATCAGTAAGATGAATGAGAAAAGTAGAGTGAGTTGATTCAGTGATTTTTTGATGTCACTTCTAACCAAGTTGAGAGTACAATGAGATGTTGAATAAATTGAGTTGGAGTGATGACCAAAGACAATGTAGATGTGATTGAGTTTTGAGGTGAGAGCTTTGGGAAGATCACGGTTGAGTTTTAATGAGGAGTTTTAGAATTAACACAGCATATTTCAGGCATTTAGCAGAAAATGATTGACTCGGGCAGGATTTGAACCAGCAACCTTAGCTTGAAGCAGTAATGAGCCATAGCGCGGGCCCACCTGCACCATTGCCGCACCATATGTACATAGTCTATCACGTGCTTGTCACAGACAGACCACTTATAGTCTGCAAGGATATGGATCCACACCTCTTCCTCATCATGCAATCTACATTATAGGATCCCAAACACCCCAGAACCCCAGTGCCTTCCTCTCCATTGACCAGACCATAAAAGCAGCTAAGTATAATAGAGGTGATTACTTTAACAACTAGGCTACCAAGTACTTATCCAATGAGGTGATCTTTGAAACACTGTTCATCACAATATTCAACAAGGATAATAGTATATTTAATAAGAAGGGAAATAAGAAGAAATGATGAAGGATTTAATTTGAAGGGAAGGAAGGGAAAAAGAAAGGGAATGGTTTGAATGAATGGTTTTCTGTAAGCTAATCTGTCCAGAGGAAGGTATAAATAGAAGATGATTTAGGTTTCATGTGGTTCCGGTACTTGGGTGCATGTGCTGCTGTAGCACATGTCAAGTGGATAATTCTAACCTGCAGCAAAGCTGTCAACAATGATGTGGAAGATGTGATGCATAGAGAGTATGCAATATGATCAGGAGACTTGAGTTCAAGCCATGTGGCCCTTGTGTTGAAACTTCAGACTCAAACAGAAAAATGATCATCTAAAGGCTATCCACCATCCCTCAATTCACTGCCAATCAATCCTTTCTGCAAGAAATTCTGGTTAACAATCAACTGACTCAAATAGACAACTAACATTTAGGAGGAGTCTCGATATAACTCAAGTGGAGGTATACTTGGTTTCCAACTATTTCAATTGTTTCATCTTGTTATCAATCATTCTTTTGGTGATCTTGTTTCTCCATTACAGGCTTGCTGGCATTTCTTTTATCTCCTAGAAAGTCTACTGTGTCTATATATTAAGTCTTAAGTTAGGTCTAGAAAAATAGAAGGTACTTATTGATCTCTCTCCTTTTATCTCATTAAGTTATTGTGCTCATCTTTCTATTCTCTTTGTATTGAAGTTTTTTACTGCTATTAGAATTAGATATTAGCTACAATATAGTCATTGACCTAAGACTCCTACATGGTAGCAAGAGGCAATCATTGGCAATATTCATTATAAGACTAAATCATTATAAGACTAAAGTCAGAATAAAACTTGCAGAACAGGTCTATTGGCAACATGGGGAACTCTTCAGATATCTCCAACAATGATCAAACATGTTTTTTCACTCTTAAAAGACTCAACCTTCACAACTTGTCCTCCTGGAAGAAGAGATTTGCAAATTTTATCACAGCCAAGGGTTACAAGGACATAATGAATGATGAGTAGCTCAAGACCAACAATACAACTCTGTAATATTTAAAGATGTCTTCCTGGTGTATGGAAAAGCTCTTCTCTGCAGTTAAGGAACAAGTTCATCCGGTAATACTGGCTCATGATAGAAAAATCTACAGTGCCATAGATGCTCTGGCAACTGCATGCAGTGACTTTGTGCAAGAATTTATTCACCATGATCAACTGCATTTACCATGCCAGGTTTTCTCTCTCTCAACACTTAATTTTGTTCCGGACGCATTATACAGTCATGTCAATGTCCATTGAATCCAACCCAGATTTCATGAAGATTTTAACTGGCTTAGCTGCTGCTTTCTTACTGCACAATCTGAACCAAGATGAAATTCTAACAGCACTAGTTCAAAGTCTCTTTGAAATGACACCATTCAACTTTGAGAAATTTTATGATCAAATTCTCATCAAAGACACTCAGAAGAAAAGTGGTGCTATGGTTTCAGTTTACTTTGCTAATCAAAACCATTGATTTGGTGAACAATCTGTGGATCAATCTTGAGGCTTTGTAAATAAATGTGAAGTAGGATCCTCTCAAGGGAACTATAGTTTTGGTACCAATGCTCAAGGAGGTTATCAAGGAATTTAGACCAGATCCCAAAAAAACTGTTGTACCCAAACAGTTAGCTAAATTCTTTGATGTTCAAATGAAATCTTTTATCATCTTGCCTAGATCACAACAACTCCTTGATTCTTGACTCTGGAACTTTAAAAACTACACTGTGTGATTTCAAACTATTAATTGATCCCAAACCAGTCCATAAATAGATCAATATGTATTCTGGCTTGATTGAAATGACCCATGTTGGCAAATTCAACATTGGAGGGACATTACTCTACCCTGCGTTTTATGCCCCAAATGGTCCTCAAAACTTGGTGTTGGTGTCCCAAATTGAACATCATGGTTTGAGGCTGGTTGTGAAAAATAGTCTCATTCTGGTACAACTAGGTCAGAAATTTACATGTTGGTTCCCTCAAGTTGGAAATTTGTATCAAGGGCAATTAACTTGGACAAATACTTCAAATTACGTGATGAATGTCTCCAAACCAGATCTGGGGCTAGACTATCATATTCTACTTGGTCATCCCTTGGAAAAATACTTGAAAAAAATTCTATTGATGAATGGCATCATCCCAAAACATACTGGGAAATCTGCAAAGAATTGTGAAGTATGTAAACAATGCAAGCTCAACAAAGCTCCTCACTCAAATCCACTTCCTACTACATATTGACCATTCAAGACGCTTCATATGGATGTTCTGCAAATCTCACCCCCTAGCAAGTCATCTATGAAGTACATTCTAGTTATAATTGATGACTAATCATGGTTTAATAGAATATATCTGTTGGATTTTTGGCGAAATGAAAAAAGGAAGGGAAGTTTTGAACAGACTCTGGGAGACTCAAAAGGTGGGGACTTGGGTTTTTTGAGGAGAACTGATGTTGTTATTGCTTGGACTAGGCTATGTTTTTATAGACTAGTTACAAGTGTGACAAGTTGTGGTTGAGAAATGAAAATGAATAAAAACTAATTTTGAATAAAAACTGAGAGGAGTATAATATGAGTACTTGGAAGAAATAACTAGTCAGGCCTTCTCAGTCTCTTTTAGTCAAGCTAGTATATTAATCAAGAAAAAACATATTACAAAAACCACAAATACTAAGAGGCGTTAATTCTAGTAATCAGTTTTTAAAAATCAGATAGTGAATCAGAAAAAGAAGGAAATCAATACTGAGACATGAGTAGATGATATAAGGCCCCTACTTTGAGCTCTAATTAGACTACAAAAGAGTGCCAGAATCACCAAAAAACAAGCTACTGATGATTATGATTCAGTCTAATACAAGAAGATCCATGAAAGAAAACAAGAGGATTTTTGGAAGGAACAGAGAAAACTCAACAATATCTTCTTTGAAACAAATAGAACTCCAAAGGGAAAATCCTGTTGTACATCAATTAAATCTTGAACAAGACAGTCAAGTGCCTTGCTTTCATTCATACTGATTGTGGTGGTGAATTCAACTCTAAACTCTTTCTCTAAAATCTTGACAAACTAGGAATTTGAGTTGAGGCGGGTCCTGCCAACAGCCCTCAGACAAATGGCTTGGCCAAACGGTTTAATCAAATGTCATTGGTGAAGGTTTGATGCTTCCTTGCTCAATCTTCTTTCCCTATAAATTTCTGGGATTAAGCTGCTTGGTATGCTTTGACTGTCAGCCACCAAGATATTACATACAACATGTAACACTTGAAACTGCAAGTTGAAATAATTAATAATATTTAAATTATATTTTTTATTTATTTCATTTTATTCTATTTTATTTATTTTACTAGATTGTCTGATTATAAAACAAATTATACTTAAATGTTTTAACAATTGGTATAATAGTCTAATAGTTAAGAACAAGCTTAGAAATAGCTGGCTGATACATAATGCTCTGTGTTCAAGCCACACTCATGACCACAAGTAAAAATATATCAAGAAAATTATTTAAATTATATCTATTTTTTATCAAAAATCCAAGAAAATTTAATTAAGGAAAATCCTTGGCAAATTAATTTTCAAACACGCAATAAATGGATAAAGAACCATTTATTGGTATAGTTTTTTGCTTGAAAATCCTGGAAAATCCCAGCATAACCCATAGTAATATATACTATAAGATTACATATGTATTTAATTACATAACTTATGTAGTATGTATTAATTACATAAGTACATTTGATTTTAAATTACTGATCACTCAGGGCAAGCTCTTTTTCAAGCTTTGGTCCCTAGAAAATTTATTCACAAGTAATCCTTAGTGAAATAATTATTCAATGCTGAAATAATTATTTCCCACTAAGCAATTTATTGTGAAATAATTATGGGGTCATTCTACCAAGGAATGACACAATTTTTCACATCAGATCACGAACAGGGTGATCATTTCCCCCTGGTGATCTTACCCTGATCACTGCTTCCAAGAAGCTTGTGAAATAATAATTATTTTATTATTTAAGAGGAGTTTTCTTCACTAAATTGAAGATCACCTCCCCATCAATTTTAATATACATTAGATAACGTATTATAAGCTAAAAAGGCGCTCACCTTCTCCCGTAAGTAAGGAGGACTGGCCTTTATTATATACTATCTTATATTTAAAATTCCTCAACAAACTCCCCCCAATTGATTAAATACATTTTAATTGATTGGAAGAACCGTGTATCAATCTGGTTAGCCCTTCTGAGTTAATACTCAATCAACAGAATTTTTGGCAGCAGGGTAATAACCTGTTATTTGGTATTACTTAGTGTTTTTATAACACTTAAGTTGTTATTGTTATTGATATTGGTTTATTACACTATTTAAAGTGTAAGATATTTTTTTAGTCCTTACTGTACACGCCACAATAAGTGGATTAGAGTACAGAAAGCTGACATTGACACTCATAAATATTCTACTGTCAAAAGCTTTAAATTGGTTGTTGCCAGTTAGTGTTCTTTCAGAGCGTAACTCTTGCATTGGACCTCCTTGGGATGTCAATAAACTCATACCGTTTGGATTAAAGGTGTATGTGTTGCATCACCCTCCATCAAAAATCTCCACTCCCTCAAAACCTCTCATCTGTTTGGGATATGAAGATCACTCAGATGCACTATGGTTTTTTGATTCTACTTGGCAGCACATGTAAAACTCCTTGGCTGCTCTCACCAAAACTCCTCCTGGCAGACAAGGTTATACAACCTCATCAGCCAGGAAGAATTCCCTGAAAAAAAGGAAGAGAATCTTTCCCCCTTTATTGGTTAAACAAAGCCTTTCACCCTTGAATTGATGTTGCAGCAGACCTATTTATAGGTTGGAGGTTTTCTTTAGACAACTAGCTCCTTTTATCATAAATTTGAGCCTTGAGTTGCATAATACTCTTTTCTTTTGGCTTCTACATAGCCATTTACCTTGTTTCCTTTTGTCACTAAAGAGACCCAGGCTCACAGTTGTAGTGAAGATAAGAGTAGATTTAATAAGATGGGAAATAAGAAGAAAGGAAGAGTGAGGAAGGATGAAGGATTTAATGTGAAGGGAAGGAAGGGAAAGAGAAAGGCAATGGTTTGCATGAATGGTTTTCTGTAAGCCAATCTGTTCAGAGGAAGGTATAAATATAAGATGATTCAGGTTTCATGTACTTCTGCTACTTGGGTGCATGTGCCGCAGTAGCACGTGTCACATGTTGAATTTAATTGACTTTTGTGACATTGAGTTTCAACACAAATGTTACATAAATTTTGAACACAGTTACAACACTGCCAGCATAATTGCCTAGGTTGAGTTCATCCCAGTTAAACTAGGATGCAAACAACCAATTTAAAGTAGGTTGGCCTCAACCAATGAAATATAAAACCAAGGGGGGTCCCTTGGATATATATTTCATCAGTTTATTTCAACCAAGTTTAAATTGGTTGAGTGCATCCCAGTTTAACTGGGATGACTTCATCCTAGGCAATTATGCTGGCAGTGCAATAGACTCCTGTTTCATCAATATTGAGATTAAATTGGATGCATTAGATAATCTGAGACACAATATTAGACTTCATGCTTGTCAGAATTGTATGTTGTGTCTCTCACTTTGATTTCAAAAATGAATGCTGATGAGAACAGTGATTCAACTGACGTTATTTTCTGTCTGTGCATAGGTGGAGCTTTTATCCATTCAATGATGCACTATCCAACCAGTCTTTATGGAGGTGCCAAATGAAGCCTAAACATGTATTCAAAAGGTAATTCCTCTATTTCAACATTGTCCCACAAGTGTATACACATAATATCATACAGAACTGCTGCTTGGATTTGTTTACATAAGCCCAGCCAAAAAGATTTTTGGCATTCACCATTCAAACAGAACACCTGTTTTATTAATCAAATTCTTGATCAGGAAAAAAAGAATAAATTAAAAAAGGGGGGGATATACTAAGAAAAAAGAAAACCTTAATAGATTACAACAATTGATGATGAATATTGAGGTGATCATAATTGATCATGTCACCCTCTAAAAGAAAGGAATAACTTAAAAAAGGCATGAGGAAAATGATGAAAAACAAAGTGTTTCATTGGGTACAAACATGATGAGTACGTGTTTGTTTACAATTGGCGGGATAAGAAGATACAAGATACATCACCTATCAAAAAACACATAATAACCGTCAAGATTCGAATCGATAAGATAAGATGTTAGAATCAGAAAAACCAAGAAAAATCAACTGTTATACCAAAAAAGAAAAGTCAAAGAGGTATATGAATTAATTATTAAGATGACGACTGTGCTTCTTCCTCTTCTTCCTCTTGCTCCTGTTCTTGTTTTTGTAGTCCTTTCTCTTTCTGTTGTTCTTGTTCTGTTTGTTGTTCTTCTTCTTCTTCCCCAGTTTCTTCTACTGGCTGCGCCTTCTGTTTCTGTTTTTGCTTGACACTTCTTTTCTGCTTCATCCCGAGCGTCTTCTGCTTTCTCTTCGCAGAAGGATTGCCGATAGTGGCACTATTAGAGCCTGTGTCTTTGTGAGTAGAATTATGCTTGTTCGTCTTGTCATTTTTCAAAGTTTTAGTTGATGGCTTGTTGTTGGTATCATAAGTGAGAGATTGATCAGGCTGAGAACGACGTTTGGCTTTCGAAGGGATGTTTGTGGATGCCGATGGATTATTCAACCCGGATTGTAGAATCGATTGTTCAGGATCCATATCGTCCGAATCGGGCTCTGACTCTGCATCGGTAGCTCTTCTAGCTTGAGCAAATGATAGTTTAGCCGTCTTCTCACTGATGTTTCGTATCGAGTAAACGTTCCCTGTTGAGTCATTTTCGGCGTTCAGTTAGTAGACTCTTATGTCATGTAACTTGGTTGATTCAAGCTTGTTTTCTCAAATAGATGTGAATATCTTGTTTTCAGCGCACCTCGAGGAACCCAAAACACGCCCTGAGGAGCAACAACGAATGTAGTCCGGTGGATATGGACTGACACCGCACCTTCCATAACCGTGAAGAACTTTGTTTTCATTTTATGTATTTTTTAAAAAAAGGAAAACAGTTAATAACCTTGACAAAGAAAAAAAGGATAACTTGAACGAGATGTACATAACAATTGTCCTTGGATGGTTTGAGAGGTTTAGCACCACCCGGAGGGATAAACATCAATCCACCAGCGATAAAATCGGAATGCTTGAAAACTCTTTGAAACTGAAACGAGTCAGGTAATCCAGCCTGATCTTCGACATTGAGTGTGACCATTTGCTTCGTACATACAACTGCGCGTTCAATATCTTTTTGTTTAGCGGGGTTGTAGATGATGGCATTGGGTAGGGTTTCGGAATCCCAGCCTTCCTCAAGCGGAGGGTTGTCACGGATATCTTGGGGCGCAACACTCTCTGATTTGATCTTCGACGTCCCTCCACGTCGGGTACGCCTTGCGGCAAAGGACTCTGGTGGGTCCGTCGGTACCCGAACCACGTCAACCATTCCGATCACTTTTTGATTGCCATCTGGCGTCATACTGCGTCCGTAGATGAGTCGCTCGCCTCTCCAGTGTGCCAGACGTTCAAAGCGTTGACGCTGTCCTCGACGGACTCCTGCTGGGGGAGGCGCTGGATAGCAGCCATAGTATTGAGCTTAACGTGGAATCAATGTTGAAATCAACAAGAGGAGAATCACTCACGATTAGAATTCCTTTTCCGCGGTTTCGGACGTTCGGGCGGATTGACATGAGACAGATCTGCGTGCCCACTCGGCCCAGCTGAGGTCTCGTGATCGTCTTCCTCCTCAACCTCGACGATATCCTCTAATCCAGCGGGATTGTCCATCTCGGGGCCTTCAACTGATTCTGGTGGAGGGGGTGGAGGATCGAACCCATCGCTAGCAACGGAGTCGTCAGCGTATTCATCGGCCGGCATGCCTCCTGAGTTTTGTACGTCGTCATCATCACCATCATCATTGCTGTTTTCATCATCTTCTTGCACTGTCATCGGCTGCTCATCGTGCGACCTGTGATGGGAGTTTGAGCGAAGTGGGCCCTCGGGAACTACATCGAAGTCAATCAAGTCAGAGCCGTGAGGAGTTCGTATTGATTGATCTATCGCGTCTGACAGTCCCGAACGGGTTTTTCGGTGATGAGTGTGGATTTGATTTGTTTGACCGGAGCTAGATTGGAAAGAGTTTGATTCTTGATGGTGTAAGGCGCTGGCGTCTTTTGAAGTTTGAGGATGAGAGTGAAGACATAATCGGAGGAATCTTCAATATGCGCTCCGATGGCATCTCGATCTCATTGTTTAAGGAAGAGACGAACCAGGTGTATCAAGACTCATGCTTTCCTCGATGAATTCATCATCATCATCACCGTCATCTACAAATGTGGCAACCGAGAGTTTCCGGGCGTGGAGGGGTTGATTGGTAGATTTCCTTCGCATGCTCTTCCTTCTTTCCCTTGCGATTCCTTTGTTGGTTTGTTCGGTAGCTTTAATCAGATAGTTCTCGAATTCTTCAAATCCGTTTTCATCCCGCATCGAATTCTTGGGTGGGCTAATTCCAGTTTTCCTTTAAAGTTGTCGATTGAAGGTGTCAAGAGAAGTTGAGAGAATCAGGCCCGAAAACGAAAAAATAGCGAATGCAAAACAAAAAAAAACTCACCTTCCGCGTTCTCCAATTTCATGGAACATATCAGGACGATCGTTCCTCACTCGTTGAGGTATCAGGTCGTCATTGGTGCGCTTGTTCGAGGATTGGATGGGCGACACGCTCGGATTTTTTCTGGGAGAGGCAAAGTAATCGGAGAATGATTCGATTCCATTTGACGTTCTTCTCACTTTGAGTGGTGGTGCTACTCCGGTTCGGCTGCACAGAGATGGTAATATGGGCGTGTTTATTGTTATTATTATTATTTGGAAGTCCTAGTCAAAAGAAAAATGATAAAGGGAAGAACGTACCGTCCGGTGACCCCTGGATCGAATGACCCGTGGAAAGCGTCAGAGCTAATGGGACGAGCTCGTGGTGGCATTGTGGCGGGGTTGAGTGGCTGGGATCAGATTGTGGGCAGTTGGGTATGAATTGGTGTGTGCTGGGTGTTGTCAATGGTCGCTGAGTCAGACGCGTTCTGGTGGAGGGAGTGACAACCGTCCGAAGAGCCGGACACGGCCGGACACGGATCCGAGGACAACAGGCGCGAGTGACATTCCCCTAAGTCCCTCAAATGAAACTCTTGCCGATGGGACCCTGCACATTTCAAGAAAGCCCTTGAACTTGAAATGAATTCTAAATTTGTTTGGAAGAATGGGCAACCATACACACAGTCAAGATTAGATTTCCAGGGTCTGTACAATGGGCTTTATCATGAAAAACACTTAATCTTTTGTGAACCCTACATATGAGAAAATAAAACTGTGGAAAATGAAATTATTGATGTTTGTCAATTGAGGCTCAAAACTGTTAAAAGTTATGTTATTGTGACTCAATTTTCACAGTTCACTTCTTTTCTGGTTCCTCTAGTCCCAGAAGCTTGCCAATTATTGAAGCTCACCAATTATTCTTGGTCCCCAGCCTTTCTCAGTACTCTTGTCTTCTCAGTTCTATTGCCTTTGCTTTCCCACTCCTTTCCCCACGCTGCCAGCACATTTGGCTGGGTTGAGGTTATCCCAGTTAAGCCAATATAAAAAAAATGTAAAGTGGGTTGATCTTAATTGATGAAATATGAATCCAAGAGCTTCCAACTTGTTGAGGCACATAATATCTTCATTCTGTTTCACATTCTATATTGGTATATATTATGCACTAATGAGTTTATTTCTCCACAAACCTACTATGTACATAAATTCAGCCTATAAATAGTACTAGTAGTGTGATGTGGAAATAGACCCCCCCTTGAGGAATTTTTCATCTCATTCTCTACATATCCTGACACCTCAGATCTTGACATATTACCTGGCCATGTAAGACTCCCATGGCTTGATGCATATGGTCTAGAGTAGCTGGAAGGTTCACCCCTACTCATTATAATCATCTCAATGCTCAAAATCAAGAATATACTATCTTTATTTCTTGTGCCTTCTCATATCAGATTACAGGCCTTTAAGGTTTCTTTGTGTAAAATATATCTCAATTTATTTTTGTATCTTTTCAAGTCTTACATACAACACAAAATCATAAATTCTGCAACCAAAATTGAAAACCCAGTGTAGGGTAACAATACTATCCATTTTATAATCTGTATCAATTGTTTAATATAAGCTGATTAAGCAGTACCAGTATAGCCAAATGTATGCTCTCTTGACTCAGGAAGCCAGTCAAGAAGCAGAAAATCTATCTGTACTTTTAGGTAAGCTCTCAGAATCACATACATCTGAATCAAATCTTTCTTCAACATTTTTCCCTTCTTCTCTCCCCTAATTATGCACACAATTTTGTCCTCCACGTTTATCAATACCTCAACTTTTCCCCCCATCTGTCAGCCCCCGTCTCTTATGTGACGCAGGGTTGAATGTACATATATGTAATAATACTATAAAAGTATATTATCAATATATAAGTGGTCTCACTATAGCCGGTGAGGCCAGTGGAAAATAGCTATTCTACACTTGTTACAGTGGAAATGCTGGCACCTTTGTGTAACAAAGGAACGCGGCTGTAAGAGTAGCTCTGCACAAATTGCCTCAACAGCTCCCTTTGAGTAGGAGAGGACTTCTAGTCACTTGAATATGTATTCCAGTGACTAGGAGGGGGAAAAGGTTTGAAGAGAAGATGGAAAGTTGGTTTGATTATAATATAAACCCCACTCACTAATTTGTAGTAAGGTGAACAGGTTTGTATGGTAATAATCTGGGGGAAATTCCCTTTAGAAGGAAATATCAGCCCATTTAAATATTACAAAATATGTTCCCCAATGTAATAACTCAAAGAGCTTGTATTACATGGGGTAATTCAAGATAATAGTCTCCTTGTAGGAGACATAATCAAATTGTAATATTAAGGGTAAATTCATGGAGAGTTATTAATCTCTCCTTAATTTGGAATTTCTTAATATTATTTAGTTTATTGAAATTATAAATATTATATAAAATAAGTACAAAAATTTATGAGTCTTATGGGAATTGAACTTGTAAATTTAAGATAATTTACTTAGTTCAATTTATTCCCTTTTATAAACACAAGTCCTTAACCATTGGGTTATTTGACTTGTATTATTTTGGAGACATGTGGGCCAATTGTCTCAATTTCTGACACCATCACACCTGACTTACATCCTTCCATAATCTTTTCCTCCTCCCACACAGTGACATCCATCATTCATCCCCCACACCTGTGAGCCTGGGTCTCAAGTGACAATAGGACACAAGAATAGGGGCACTACTGGTTGTATTTCAAAGGATAGTGGATACAACTAGTAGAAATAAAAGGGGAAGAGAAAGGGGAAGGAAAGTAATTGATTGATCTTTATTTGTTAGAATTCTCTTTGAAATTAAAGGAGCTCAACCTGGAAAAGTTAGCTAAGCTGTGCCAGAGTCTTTAGAAGTGCACCAGCCTCCTCACACACTAAGGAAACAGTGGAGGCACTACTGAATTAGTAAACTAACCAGCCCTGATTTTTAGACTCATAGTCAAGGTTTCAAAAGGTTGAACTGTTGGAGTAAAGGATCTGAAGATTTGATTGTTTGATTGATTTGATCTGGATCTTTGATTGAAGCTAGAGGAAAGGGGAAGGGGAAGGGGGAAATGGAGGGAAAGACAGAGAAGGACAGACTACTACCAGATAAGCAAGGTTCACTGACTGAAAATACTTGAAGTACTGGGTGAAAGAGGCCTTTTGTTGGTTAGAGTGGTGAGCTGTAACTGGTTGAATCCTTGGGTTCCTGAGGTAGTGGCTTTGAGTGTCTTGTAGTTGTGCATCCTTCATGCAAGGGAGGATAAGCCAACTTCAAAAAAGTTCAAGGTTTGCTTATGTCATTAATCTTTCATGTATATGTGGTTGGCTGGCCTTGTTTCACTTGCCCAACCAGCTGTAGCATAGAATTACTTATTTAATTACTCTATGAAAGAGTTGAGTAATCACAAAGTGTTAGGTGAACAAAATGGTTAGAATTGCATGAGGAAACAGAATATTTATTCAAAACAAAGTTACAGCCTAAGGACAAAAAGATATAGGGCACCTGTTGATTGGATGTAAGGGGAAATGGGAACAAGGCATGCTTTAGGTCAGATGTGATTACTATCAGGCTGACATCAAGTTGACTGTACTGTCACCACTTGTTTTTCAAAGGAATTTCTCTTCATCTTTGGTTATTTCCACCGCAATTGTATGCAGAACCACTTCACAGATTGTTTCATGGTTATTGTGTGTTCATAGGTTCACTTATCTACATATAAACTAAAGGAATGCCCTTTGCACGCCCAACAAACCATGCAAGGTTTGTACTGGATCAATACATGCAACCTAACAGGTTGACGTCCGCCCGTTAGGTTGTATGACACGGATCACGGAGCTCGGTGTCAATCCATGTCTTTCTACAAGTCCCTCCCCCCAAAATTGGGGGCTATGTACTTGTTTATGAATATTAGACATGTATGGGATAGCCCATTGCCAACACCAGACGCGGAAACGCGGAAATAACTCTTTGGCTGACTCTTGTAATGTGTCCAGTGTAATGTACAAAAAGAGTGCCTGCCCAATGTATTATTTAGATGTGGTTGTAATCATCAAAAAGAGGGCCAGTCACAAGGTTGTATCCTGTGCATAATGCACAGTCCAAAATTTGTTGGGTTACTAAGCGACTCAAATTTCTTCAACGCGGTAAAAGTTCATTTGATAGGATACAGAACAGGTAGAAAAAGGAGATACATTAAATAATAATCAAGACTAGGAGCAGATATCGTTATACAGTAGCTAGGATCGGAGATGATTTGATCATCAAGCCTTTGAGAGCAGCATGGCAACTTGTTGTGGATTGGCGTCTTTAGCGGTGGCGGGGTGGCCGTGAGTGTTCTATGGGACGATTATTGAATTCGAAAGGAGGGTCAGAAAGCAAACGGACAAATACATGCAAGGTCTGGATGCTAACCTTGGATTCCGAGCAGGCCTTCAACATGCTGCGTGCGGCCTTTTCTAATGTCTCAGTAGAACTGTAAGGTAATAGTCATGTTGGGAAGTGTGAGCAAATTCAATCTAGAAATGTGCGTTGATACTTCAGATTATGATAGCACTTACACTTCCTTTGGTTGAACTCGGGCTTGAGGACTGACTAGGGTCACCTTGCAATTCCCAGCTGATGCGGTGGAGACGGCCTTTTCGGACAGTTGTCGAGCAGCACTGGAAACACACTGCAAGTCAGCTTATGATAGTCTAAACAGTCATGAACTGGGAAAGGAACACACCTAAGGCAGTCCAATGTTGAGAAAGTATGGGTTTCGCCGCTGCTGCTCTTGCATGTGACTTTCTCATTGTTATCTCGTCGCAGAAGTTGCTCGGAATCCAGCGAGATGACCCGTCGGCTGATGCTGGTTTTGGTGTCGGTGGCCTTAGCAAAGAGCAAGTTATTGTACCCTAAGCCCAAAAGACTGTAGGCGTAGCAGCCGCCGTACATGCTGGTCATCCATGGGTTGAGCCACCCGCTCATTGCACCCATCCCATAACCCATGCTGGAGTAGAAGTAGTTGGACATCCCAAATCCGAATCCCCCGTAGCCGCCATAGAATTTGGAGTCAACCCCATTTTCTTTTCCAGTAGGGACATCTGCAGCAAGAGATACAGATACAAAGGCCGAGAGGATGGTGATCAAGTAAGTGAGGGAAACCATCTTGTGATGTTGAAGTTGGATGCGAAGATTAGAGTAGGAGGGCAGGATTTTTCTAGCTGTCGTTATTGGTTGAGGTCGTTAGAGTGAAGCAGTGAAGGGATGCTGGGGGGGATGTGGTATACGACTGGATTCGAGGGCCTTTTATATCTCTCAACGGCGCTGCCATGAAAGCTCGGGAGACGCAGATTCTGGGTCTGTGACTCTGTTCAAAGTGAATTTTGCCGGGTGGTCTACTCACTGTAACCAGCATAGATGTTCGCAATCCGTTCCCCGCCCGCGCATCCAGGCCGTGTGCGAGGAGACCAGGAACTCTACATGGTCGCACAACATCGAGTAGATAGCTGTTGAGTGTGGGTGATGCCTGAACACCAAAAGTTCCAGTCTCTACAAGCTGCACTCTGGGTGGGTAAAGGTGCGTTGAAGAAAACGAAGTCATTGCAATGTGTTGACTATCAACTCGTCATTCAGCTTTGCATTCCGTAGCTTGGAACCACCTGTGTTGATGGAGAGCGGGCACCTAATAGGCCCGATGCGAGTTGTTCGAGCTGTAGACGCTAAGAGCATCTCCAGCAGCCTGGGGATCTACCCAAGTCGCTTTAGCGGGCCGAGGGGCGTTTCACAGATCTGTCTCAGATCTTGACCGACCCTCTACGCCTCACCGACCGCCGACCCTACCGATACCTATCGGATCGATGTTCATATTTAGGGTTCTCAAAGTTAAAACATACTGCCATACTCAAAGTTGACATACTGAAACATATGTATGTCAATATGTATGCCGCAACAGTTGACATACACCCCCCCGATATCCCCTGGTTGGACTTATGAAGTCCAACAAGTCATCCGACCCAGAAACCAAGAACAACATGGACAACCTCTCAAGAGCAAATCCGGATTCGGTCTCTACACCCCCTCAAACACCAAGTTCAGTATCCAGCTCAGTATCAGGCGCTACTCAAGCCACCCCGGCCACCCAGGTCTTGCAGCTTCCTTGCTCTTGGCCAAACCCCAGTGCATCACCATTCTAGTAAGTCAAATCACTTGCGGTGATTATCTCGGTCATGTTCTAATTGGTTTCTATTTGCATGAAGCAACATTCACCAGCACCCATCATCGGCCCCTGCAATGATACAGGTTGTTCCAACTCAATATCTGATGATATCAAGTAACATGGCAAACGTGAATCCGATCCTTATGCCATCAAATCAGATTCCTTCCTCCTCATCGCCGGCCAATTCTACTCAGTCCAAAGAACAAGTTCAGGGAGGTGGCCGTGGACGTGGTGGTGGACAGGCAAGAGGACGTGGTCGCGGACGTGGTCGCGGACAGAGAGGGTCACAAGATGGGCCTTCTGAACGAAGAACGATCAAGCCGTGGGGTCAAGATGCACCTCCTGGTGGGAAGTCATCTCTCGACTGAATAGTTGAATGGCTTACCGTTCATGGGAACTACACACTCTGGCGAGGTCCAACTCGAAGCAAGAGAAGTCTTGCTGAGACGATTGCTGAGTGGCTAGAGCTCAAAGGATGTCCAGGGAGGGATGCCAAAGGGGTTGAACAGCAGGTGAGTTACAACATGTGAATTATTCCTATGTAGAAATTAATGATGATCTCATCCTTAGATTGCAAGGCTTGAGAAATCATATCATGATGCAACGGCTTATTGGTTGGCGACTGGCCAAGGTATTTTGGACGATGCGGAGCGACTCCAGAATTTGGAAAATGAGAGTGATGACGATTCGATCGATCACATGGCCAATGCAACATCAAGGATTGAGAAGACAATTCGCGAAATATGCCCCTATTATGATCAGCTCGATCCAATCATGTCTGAACGGCAGTCGTCGGCTGCAACTTACTTGACTGAACAAACAACTCCGGATAACATTAACGATATCGAACGCTCCCTTGGCCTGAGCCAAAACAATGAACCGGTTTTCTCTACTCCTCGTGGTTCCACACGCGATACATTGGATTTTGATGAAGATGCACTATTGGGTTCTCAAGAACTCAATTTCTCATCTTCCGAAACTCAGCTCTCTACTGCTCCTCTAACACAAAATATCCTCAAACGACCTGTCGCGAGTGGGGATCCTTGTTCCCCCCGGAAGAGAAGCCATGCCGAAGTCATAACCGATCGGATCTTCCCATCCAAAGAAGAGATGGAGAAGCAAAACTTTGAACAACTTGCATTGGCTACTCGCCGAGCAAATACTGAGGACCGACTAGTTGATGCAACTGCATCATTGGCTCGATCACTCATGGGAAACTCTCAAACCGAAGTAGGCTTAGAGAGGGAGCTTACTGAGCTGAAGAAGACTCAGATCGAGGTCAATATTGCTGAGTTTGACTTGGAGCAGCGGAAATCACACGAGATGGATAACCAACAACGTGAAAAGATCAAGTTTGACCTCGACATCGCGCGTGCAAAGGCCGAGCTGTATGAGAAGGAGTGTGCATCAAAAAACGCAACCGCGGTGATGCGGGCCAATATGATCCAGTCATTCATGAAGTCTCCTGGTTTTAACTATGACGAGGCTGTGAAAGCCACAAATGATGTTATGGGAGCCCCCTAGTGTTTCTAGTGTTCCTTTTTTCCATTATCTCTCACTGTTAGCTTCTTGTCCCATCTGTTGTATAATAAATGTCTACCAATCTAAGAAAAGAAAAAATAAGACTGGGTAATTGATATTGTCTTGGATTTTTCCAACAAATTACACTTTACACTTATAAATAAAATTAAAAAAAATAAAAAAGTAGCCATGAAACAAACAGATCAACAACAAAGTGAATCCAAAGCTCGTCGGCTCATTCTTCCTACTGCCTCTTGACACTTGACAGGGCAATAGTGGCCCCTTGTTGTAACTGAGTATTGGCTTTTGTTTTGTGACATATCCCTGATCACAAATCACCACGCGTTGCTGAGGCAGAGTGCCCCCTGATCACAAAAGCTACCAGTGACCACGCATTGGTGAGGTGCAGAGTGCCTCGAGGACAAAGTCTGATTGGAAGCCAATTTTGGTTGGTCGTTTGTGATCGTCCTCTTATACTCCCCGACGCCAGTTAGCACAAACCGAGCCGGCCTATATATCCCTATACTACGCCAAGTTGAGTTACCAAGATTCTGGCCACTATGTTCATATATATCACATTTGCATGGCGCTAATATTAGTTATCATTGTGAGGCAACAAAATCATCAAATACAACTTGGCGGCGTGCATTGTTTTCACCACCAACATTTTCATTATGTTGATGAAAGAGGGGGTGAGGAATGTAATCAGAAGTGTTTGTAATACAATCCAACCGGTCTACATTGAGATCTTCTTCTGGCTTGTCAAGTAAAAAGTTGTGGAGAGTACAACAGGTCCGTATCCACAAATTCAAGCGTAGAGCGGTCAACGGACCCCGAATCAATATTCGAGACTGCTTGAGAGATTGCCATCGCATTTTGAGCATTCCAATACACTGCTCAATAACCACACGGCGGGAGCTCAGCTGGTAATTGAAATCATTCTTCTGTTTTGGTAATGGCTGGTGTGGGCTGCGTTTAAAGCAAGGAACAACTGTATTTGACGGTGTGTATCCTGAGTCCGCTAGAAGATATTCACCAGGTGAAAAGAAAAAATCGGGATTCACATGCAACTTTCAAGCCGGAAAACATAATCAGCACGCATGTCAGAGGAACCGGCCACAAAAAAAAAACTTACATTAGAGCTCTGATACACTCTCTGATCATGGGCACTTCCACACCACCCATGCACACCATATATGATCCTCTTGAGATGATTACAAACCAACAGCGAGTTTGTTCCGTATCGTAGTTTCCTCATCCAATAATCTTCTTTGTGTACAACAGGGGCCGCCGCCAGTTCAAAGATCGTTCCATCGACATAACCAACGCAGTTGCGGAACGGATCTGAATTGGGTAATTGCATTCTGAGCTGGAGGCGTTCGTTGGCAGTGGGCCACTTCAAGTAGGTCTTCTCAATACTTAGGATCGCGTAAATACAGCGGTTTGTGTAGTTTTCTACACTTCCCTCTGAGATTAAAAATGTTAGCAGTTACCCCACATTTGCAAATATGAACCAAAAACTTACCGGATACACTAAACAGCTGACCAATGATTGGGGCAGCCCCTCCATTCCCACTTAACCCCAGATTGGCCAGTGCAATCAGTAATTGATGTTCAACAGGAGCTTGTGGGTTCCGTGATTGGTTCTGAAATACCGGATTGGCTTGGATCAGTCCATGCAAGTCAATGAAGCTCTGAATAGACATTCGGGCCTGCATGATTGTCAGCTTTTACATTCACCTGCAGGCCTGAGTAAGATGACATGCTTACCCAACAGAGAAATGTAGTGGAATTACTGTTGAATAGGACCTCGAATGTCTGTGCCCGCAAAGAAATCTGGGGCCTAGGAAACCGGGGTGCCAAATACCAAGAGTCTGAAATACCCGAGTGGAGTTCCAAGATCTGTAATAGCAAGATTTGTGACCGTCGGATTGCTTGCTCATGACCAGCAACTTCAGTTGCTGCCATTAGCAATTGGGTTGAGTTGATGAGGAGAAATATTGACGCCTGATATTTGAAAATCTGTTTGTTGTTGTTGTTGTTGCGATTGATAAGGTGGAGTGTTGAGAGAAATAGTGTCCACCACGCTGTGTTTGAAGATGGAAGTGGAAGTTGATTGTTGGTGTTTAATCGAAAAGATACAATGAGTCTTTGCAGGTGAATGTTGAGCTCATTGAGGAGTTCTTTTCGAGGAGAATATCGAGGCATGGTCCGGGGGAAGTGGGTATCATAAGCGGATTGATTAGGCAGGGGGGTTCAAAGTTAACATATTGACTTATGCTGGCATGAAATCTTATCCCCGCCAAAAAAATTTGATAAGATTTTATGTTGCGGTATGATAAGTTTTTATGTTTTTAACTTTGAGAACCCTAATTGATATCGATTCAATGGATATCTTCGATATATTTTCTGTTGGAGAGAAGTATTTGGTGGTCAGTGTCGACGTCGAGGGGATGGTTGGAGGACATCGAATGGACCGGACTCACCTTTTGGCCAGGCTGTCGAAAGCCGCTATCGGCTGGGGTTGGTAGCCAGCTATGGGATTGGATTTGATCCAAGTCCCATCCTGTAGCGGGTCTGCTGGACCCCTGTTTTCCCGCGCGACCCGCTAAATTTAGCAAAAAGTCGCGCGGTCCCATCTCTGCTGGAGATGCTCTAATAGCCCAGCTCACATGGCTAAATTCCACAAGAGTTTACTGATGCTTATGATAAAATTTTACATAAAACATCCTTACATCAAGATTCTTTCATTTATGAAAATCCTGAATGAAGTTCAGAATTTTGTTTAATTATATGATACACATCAGTATAGTCATGTTGAAGTTACCAAATTGAGAAAAGCTGATGGCACCTGGAGAATGACAATAGGAAATATTTGACACAGTTCTAGGCCTGGTGTTCACTCGGACTGGAACTATATAGTGAGTGCAGCAAGTCCTCAAGTGTGTAACCCCTACTGGGTCACAACACCCACCCTCTTGCCAAAGTGTGAGAATTGAGAACTCCGCAGAAAGTAATAAAACAGGATTACAGATAGGGCATTAATAAAAAACCCCAGTTTTTCTGGGAACATCAAAATTGCTGTGCAGTACACCCGGTTTTCCGCGTTTCCACCCGGTGTTTCTAATTAATTTTTTGCAGGCGGATGTTCACAGATTTTCAAAATTCAAAATTTATTTATTGCACTTTAAGGGGTGTAGAATTTGATGGTGATTTGTATCTTGCAAAAAAACCATGCCTTCTATTTTCTTTTGCTAATCCACCTGGTTTTTTCAAAAAAACTGCCCATGGCTTAATTTTCAGGATCTCTCAACATTTTAATTTTTTTTTACAGCACTTTAAGGAGGGTAGAAGACAATGTGACCAACCCTTTTTTTAAAACCTCATTGGATGGATTTTTATGATTTTTGGACACAATTTATTTCCAAACACCTTCACGTCTTTCTTTCAAGATATTCAGGGAGTTTTTACATGGTTCCCTACACATTAGAGGGTGAAGAATTCATTGGAAACAAATACTGATTATAAAAGTGAATTGTTATCAGATTTCATGACAAAGATATGGAAATATAAGGCACAAGGTAAGGAAAATAGTTAAATAACTATTCAACATCAAGAATCTAATGAAGTCCCACAGATCTTCTCTTTGGAGGGAAAAGAAGTTTTTCCCCAAGTTCCAAATTGGGCTGAATCCACTCTTTCCATACCAGAGCTTCCTCTTCAGCCCAATGTTGCCAATATGGATCAATCCTAGGGGCAGGCCATATTTCAGCCTTAAAATTGAAGCTGATGAGGTGTAGAAGACTAGGAATGAGTATGAGAAACATGGGAGAGTGGGTGGTGGGTGGAGAAGAGAGAGGAAGAAAAATGGAGGGCATTAGACCAGAAAACAAGACCACAGATCTTTTGTAAGTGTCAGTCATCAAGTATCCATGAGCAGGGAAGGTCATCCAGTACTCCAGTGGGGCTGCGCTTGATGCTTTCTAGCATCCAATGGTTTGAATAGAAAGGGTTTAATTTGAGCTCTTCTCTCATTGCTTTGCAAATATTCATCCATCTGTCTGAGGAACGTCCCATGCTGACCACAGCAGCTTGAAATGCACAATTCCCATTGCCTTTGACATCAGTAGGGAGAGAGATGTTGGATGGCTTCATTGGGATGAATGTGGTCTTTGTACTTGTACTGAAGGATAAATTGAGAAAAGATTAATTTTATATAAAAGGAACAGTAAATAAAATGAAATTACTAACCAAATCCATAGCCACATCATTTCAAGTAATCAAACTGAGTGCTTCAGACAAATAGGTGTCAGGATTAGAAATGGAGCTGGCAGGAATTAAGGTCTATGAAAGAGGTAACCAATAAGCTCAGATTTCAAGATCTCTCCAAAAAAAACAAAAAAAAACATAGAGAAACTCACATCAAAAGGCCAATAAGCTTCATTTTCTTTCATAGAGCTGTAATCTGTCTTGTTCCTTTTTAACTGATTTTAATTTGACAAGTTTGGGATTTTTTCTAGACCTCTGATGTACCAAAAATTCATGTAACTTCAGTATAATGTGCTCAAGAAGGACATAAAAACCCTTACAGTCTTCAAATGTCCTCCTTCATCATCTGAGCCCTGTCAAATGATTTCATCGACCTCTGGAAGTTCTCCACTTGATTCTGACTCCTCCTTATTTCTATCACCTTCTTCCTTGGCCTTCCTCTTCATTTCTTCTCCAATTCTGTGTATTCATATCCTGAAGGATCCCTTTGTGTGCAAGTTGTTGATTTGTGTTTCCTTTTCAAACCTTTTGGTCTTCCTTTTCCTTGGTGGTCCTTGCTAAAAAGAGGTTCCTGGATGGCCACTGTGGTGTAGTTCCCTTAAAAGAGCTTCTTGACTTCACCAATGTATAATTTGTCTGCCAGGTTGAAAGGTTTGGAATTCCTTAAGAGATCTGTTGAAAAAATTTCCTCATTATTTTCTTTGGTGGGAAGTAGATTTTCACTTGATGCATTGTCATTGTCCTCTTCAATGAATTTCTGCTCAGAAATGGAGGACAAAAACAAATTGGAACTATAAAACTATGAAAGAGAAACAGAAACCAGGAATTGATGTTAGACAACTCACTTCAAGATCCTTTTTAACATGCCACTGAGGATGAAAATAATGATGAGCAAATTTACTGCCTAGGCCTTTTGCTTTGTGTACTTGATGAATGCAAGGGATTCCCATGTGAGAATTGT
>RDRW01000485.1:105000-305000 GCA_007896445.1 Puccinia hordei
TGCACCCAAATAAATTCCAGCATGTCCCCCATATCCCCAACCAATGCAATTGACTTGGTCAGGTGACAATCTTGAAGGATCACTTCATCCTTTTTCAGTTGCGTGCTGTAAAGCCTTATGCACTATACAGAAGAGTGAAAGGAAAGGTTGTAATCTAAGACTAACAACCGTACTAAATGGAAATTGGATGACTTGATTTGCTTCGGCTAAGAAATTAGGATCGTTGAACTTTTGGATATCATCTTGAAATGATTCGGCAGAAAATAGACAATGATCTTGAACCAAATCAAATGCCTGGAATGGGGTCAGATGCTGTAAACCTTTGGGGTACAAGGATGAAGTGATCCTTCAAGATCGTCACCTGACCAAGTCAATCGCATTGGTTGGGGAGATGGGGGACATTGGAATTGATTTGGGTGCACAGTTGGGGTGGGTATCAGCCAACAAGCAATTTTTACTGCTGGCTACCCGAACCTGTCAACAAGAAAAAGCAAACAGTCAACGAACTCCACCTGATGAGCCTATGTAGCGGCCATCAAGTGGAGAAGGTGCGGTTCCACTCGATGGGCCTATGTAGCGGCCATTGAGTGGAGAAGGCGCGGTTCCACTTGATGGGCCTATGTAGCGGCCATCAAGTGGAGAAGGCGCGGTTCCACTCGATGAGCCGTCTGTACTGTACCAGCTATTGAGGGGACCATGCTCCACTCAATGGACTGTATGTAGTGGCCGTTGGGTGGAGGTGTTTGATGACTGATTCTGGGCCAGCCATCAAGTAGAGGGTGTGCTCCACTCAATGAGCCATCTGAACTGGCCATTGAGTGGGACGGTACGCGGTTCCACTCGACGAGCCCTAGTGGAGGGTATGTAGACCAAGGCTTCCCTGTATTGTTTGCTGGGAGGAAGTCTCCAAGGGGAGGGAGAGGCATGTAGAGGAGGAATAGGCGGGTCGAGATAAGGGGGCATGGTGTGTATCAAGTACCCCCATGCTCAGTAGAGCTGGGTAGCTGCGCAAAGTGTGTCCAATGTTGAGCTTTGCCTCAACCTAATGTAAAGAGTATCACACTAAGTTCAGCTTTTCTTACTGAGCACCACCATTGCATGACTAAAGCATGAGCTCAGGTTTCATTTAAGCTTGCCGCATGTCAACTGCTGGCAGTTGCTTGAGTTTTTCTTGCAGTGTTACACCTAATCAAACAGCGAACCTCCAATGCGTACACTCCACAACAAAACGGGCTAGCTGAGCGATTCAACAGAACGATTCTTGAATCAATGCAAACCATTCTGGAAGACTCTGGAATAGATCGCAAATATTGGAGCAAAATCGCAAAAGTCAGCTGTCTAACATTAAACCAGATTCCGACTCACAGGACAAACAAATCACCGTTTGAACTATTCAAGAGCAGATCACTTCCTCTCAACTACTTCCATCCAATTGGAAATCGTCTGTCCTTCTTAATTCTACTCGAACAAACGCAGTCAAAGCTACGACCAAAAGGAAAACTAGGCCGATTAATTGGCTATACCGATGAATTAAGATCCTATCGAGTCCTGTCAGACGAAGGGAGAGTCATAGATACGAAGCATGTCCAATTCCTAGAATACTCACCACCTGCTTCAAAATCATCAGACTGGGACATCTCCATTGAAGGAGAACCAGTAATACATAGAGCGGTTGATGAACGAGTTGAGGAAGTAGACATCACTGTAGACAAAAGCAATGACGACATAGCAGCCAGTCCCACACCCAAACCTGAAAATACACGGACGCTTCGTGAACGTACCTCTCAGATTAAACCAGTGAAGTACTCATACCTAACCTCAGATCCTAACTCCTATAAAAACGCAATGCAATCGAGTGAAAAGGACAAATGGCTGGTTGCAGCCAAAGAGGAACTTTCCAACATTGAGCATCACCAAGTATGGGAAGACATGCTCAATACCCCAAACTTGTTTTTACGCACGCTCTGGGTCTTCAAAAAAAAACCAGCCACTCTATCCGCAGAAGAAAGAAAGAAAGCTTGTTTATGTATAAAAGGATACCTTCAAATTGAAGGAGAAGACTATGAAAACACATTTGCACCAACAGGCAAATTTACAACTCTACTAATGACTCTCATGTTTGCCATTGACAAAAAACTACCGATTCGACAGTTTGACGTCAAGAGTGCATTCCTTTACGTGCCGCTTAAGGAGGAACTGTACATCAAGAATCCAGAAGGATCGTCAAGAAAAGCTCCTTTCCTCAGACTAAAAAAACCGCTTTACAGACTCAAGCAGGCCCCTGCAAACTGGTACGAGACGCTAACATCATGGTTTGAAGACATCAACTATAAACAATGAACCTCTGATCCCTGTCTATACATTCATAGGGACAAGCAATCATTCATATTCTTCCATGTAGATGATTTGGTTGTAGTCGGAAACGTCGACGTGTTTGAAGAATTATTCCTAGCTCAATTTCCCAATTCCACCGCCCACGAACCTGATACATTACTAGGCATGGATGTTGAGAAGACAGAGAGCTCCATTTCTCTATCACAAGAAAAATTGATTGTCAAAGGACTAGGCATGCTCGGACTGGATGATTGAAAACCAGTCAACACACCACTATCAGTATCGGTGCAACTGAAACCGGCCACTCAAGAAGAAAAAGACAAATTTACCAAGCTCAATGTTAATTACAGAACATACACCGGAATGTTAAACTATCTTTCTTGTTGAACTAGACCTGATCTAGCTCCCGCCTTATCAATCCTCTACAGCTACAATAACGACCCGGGTATCAACCATTGGAAAGAGTTAATTCACTGCTGGAAGTACGTGAAGGGGACAAGACATCTACATCTCACTCTGCGACCGAGTCCTGATGATTCAAAATCAATTCAGCACTTCACCAATGCAACTTGGGCAGACAATCTCGGGCGTTGATAAACGCACGCCAAGCGCGCACGCCAACGCCAACCCGCACGCCAATTTTTTTTGGCGTGCGGGGCCTACACGCCATTTTTTTTTGGCGTGTAGGGTCTACACGCCAAAATAAATTGGCGTGTGAGACCTGCACGCCAAAAATGGCGTGTGGTTCCCACACGCCATGTTTTTTTGGCGTGTGGGCCCCACACGCCAAATAAAATTGGCGTGTGGGCCCCGCACGCCAATTGTTTGGCGTGCGCTCTCACACGCCAAACAATTGGCGTGTGGGAGCGCACGCCAAACAATTGGCGTGCGGGGCCCACACGCCAATTGTTTGGCGTGCGGGTCCCCCCTTGCTCACATAATCGAGTGGGAGGGACCACTCGATTACGTGAGCGAGGCCGGCTGACAAGGTTATACAACCTCGTCAGCCGGGAGGACTTCCTCCCGGCCGGCGAGGCTATACAACCTCGTCGGCCAGGAGGAAGTCCTCCTGGCTGACGAGGTTGTATAACCTCGTCAGCCAGGAGGACTTCCTCCCGGCTGACGAGGTTATACAACCTCGTCAGCCAGGAGGAAGTCCTCCTGGCCGACGAGGTTGTATAGCCTCGTCGGCCGGGAGGACTTCCTCCTGGCCGACGAGGTTGTATAGCCTCGTCGGCCGGGAGGACTTCCTCCTGGCCGACGAGGTTATACAACCTCGTCGGCCAGGAGGAAGTCCTCCCGGCCGGCGAGGCTATACAACCTCGTCGGCCAGGAGGAAGTCCTCCTGGCTGACGAGGTTGTATAACCTCGTCAGCCGGGAGGAAGTCCTCCCGGCCGACGAGGCTATACAACCTCGTCGGCCAGGAGGACTTCCTCCTGGCTGACGAGGTTGTACAACCTCGCCAGCCGGGAGGAAGTCCTCCCGGCTGACGAGGTTATACAACCTCGTCAGCCAGGAGGACTTCCTCCTGGCCGACGAGGTTGTGTAGCCTCGCCGGCCGGGAGGAAGTCCTCCCGGCTGACGAGGTTGTATAACCTCGTCAGCTGGCCTCGCTCACGTAATCGAGTGGTCCCTCCCACTCGATTATGTGAGCGAGGGGGGACCCGCACGGCCGGCCTCGCTCACGTAATCGAGTGGTCCCTCCCACTCGATTATGTGAGCGAGGGGGGACCCGCACGCCAAACAATTGGCGTGCGGGGCCCACACGCCAATTTTATTTGGTGTGTGGGAACCACACGCCATTTTTGGCGTGTGGGTCTCACACGCCCTTTTTTTTTGGCGTGTAAACCCTACACGCCAAAAAAAAATGGCGTGTAGGCCCCGCACGCCAAAAAAAATTGGCGTGCGGGTTGGCGTTGGCGTGCGCCGTTGGCGTGCGTTTATCAACGCCCGACAATCTCGAAACTTGTCTCTCTCGTAGCGGCTCAATCTGTTTCTGGAAACAGTGCCCTGTATCTTGGAACAGCAAGCAACAACGTAAAATCGCGCTATCTTCAACCAAAGCTGAGCTAAATGCCTTATCCAACGGAGTCCAAGAAAACCAGTGGATTAAGTTTCTTGCGGAAGAACTGTGGAACAAAGAGCTTCAACCATCAACGTTTCACATTGACAATCAGGGTTTAGACGAAAAAATCAAGCACTTCAGATCCAACTCAAAGACAAAACATCTTGATATAAAGATGAAATGGCTAAATAATCTAAACAACAAGAAAGAAATTACGGTAACACTGATTCCTTCCAAAGATATGATAGCTGATACTCTCAAAAAATCAAGCAGCGTTGAATCCCTCAATAGACTTCGTGAGAAATGCTTTCTGGTTCATTACTCACGAAGTTGAGGGGGGTGTTGGAATGTTGTCAGTGTAACATTGTTGTGACACTTACAACTGAATCACAAAGGATCCCGATTTGTCTCACTTCTCACTTCTCACTTCTCACTTCTCACTTCTCACTCACCATCGAAGTCACTCAAATCATCAAGTTACACATCAGCAAGATCAAGATTCCTCATCATCTTCAACTCACGACTCCAAGAAGCTTTAACTCTGGATAGCCTTTGTAGCTTCCAACTTGGTGAGAAATGCAACAATCATGCATTTCAACTTCAATCACTCATCATTATCAAAAACACTAATCCTTTCTTCTTTTATTCTTAGTTACTTAATCTGATCTTGATCACTACTTACTAAAACAATAAACTAGCTATCCCCTACAATCTTTAGGGTTTGTTTTCATTTCAATTCTTTCTCATTTAAAATCAACAACTGATCTTATCCTCAATCTCAGTCCATTAGTCTCTTACTACTCAGTCCATCTTATCAATTGATTATCTTAGTTAAAAACAAAACCATTGAGGGTTGGTTCTCTTTCATTCATTTCATTTCTCATCATTATATGTTTCTAATCTTTTGTCATAGTTTTTCTGGTCTTATCTTTGAGCAATAAAAACATTCAAACAGGCACAGCTTCCTTACTAACGGGTTGACGTTGGCCCGTTAGGTTGCATGACACAGATTGCAGATCAGCGTCAATCCGTGTCAGAAGTCACCATCGACCTCTCAGCGAAGAGCTTCCCCAAAATTGGGGGCTATACACTTGTTTGATATACAAATGAGTCAATCAGGAGAAGACTAACAGCTAACAAGATAGTTTTGGCTATCTTTCTGTCTTTTTGAGAGATTTGTAACAATATAAATTGTTACTAAGCAGCTGGCAAGCACTTGAGCTGATTGGCTACTGTCAGAGGTGGTAGTCTTGCAGTAACTGCTTTATAAGGAATAGTCCAAGGTCTAAGATGGGGAGGTTCTAAGATAGCTTGATAAATAGTCCAGTAAATAAGGTGGGTTGGATAATAAAGGAATAAAAATACTCTAAAAGTAGGAGGAGAATATTCAGTGTACTTACTAATGTGGTACTGGGGGAATATGCTGAGGATCCAATACTAGGCCAGGAAATGGCCTCCTTTTATATTCTAGAGGTCTTCAGGGGAAGGTTCTAGAATGTTGTTGTATAATCTGCTCTCATCAAATGCACTATGATGCAATGTGAATTGTATTGAATTGAGCACAGTATTTTCCATGTCCCCATGACCTCATGACATGTATGTATAACCAATCACATCATGGGCCGGTTCATTTCACAGAACAATACTGGGAAATTACCACGCACTTAGGTAATGTCTTTCTTATTAGCATAATTTTAGTATTCTTATATTTATGCAAATAAGCTTATTGTCTCCCAGCTTTTATGAAAATACTTTCTAATCCATAATTTATACTTTGTATTCCCTTTTTCTTAAAGTATCTTTATTGTATGATAAAGTAGTAGAAGGAGTAGGAATTTAGTGTTGGTTTGAGTCAACGGTGGGCCCGCTACGCTAACAATAGCTGTAGCGTAGCGTAATGTTAGCTTTTGTTGCTACGCTAACACAAAGTTACTGTTAGCGGTTTTTTTTTTTCAGCTAACGCTACAAAAATTTTGTCAAAAAAAAAAATAGCAGTAGCGTAGCGTCAGCAACTTCAAAAAAAAAAAGTTAACGCTACAGGAATTACCTGTTAGCTGATTTGTAGCGGTGTTAGCTGGAACAAATTCTACGCTAACTGTTAGCGTAGTGCTCTTGTCAGCTACGCTAACTGTTAGTGTAGCACTCTTTTCAGCTACGCTACATGTTAGCGTAGCGCTCCTTTCAGCTACACTAACTGTTAGCGTAGCGCCCTTTTCAGCTACGCTAACTGTACGCTAACTGTTAGTGTAGCACTCTTTTCAGCTACATTAACTGTTAGCATAGAATTCTTTTCAGCTACACTAACTGTTAGCGTAGTGCCCTTTTGCAGTGCACTAACTGTTAGTTTAGCACTACAGTAACTGTTAGTTTAGTGCTATACTTGTGGGAGTATAGCAATCATTTCTTTTCTTGAGGTGTTGATTCTTTCAAATTAATATTTTCATGAATCCTGTTGAAGAATTTCTTTTCCAGCTTTACCCACTTCCTTTGAGTTAAATAAGCATTTCTTCTCATTCTCTGATGGGCATTCTGATTACTGTTCTGGGCAATTTCCATATGATTAAAATGTGTTATTCAATTGAAATTTGTCCAGGCAGTAACCATATTTCCCAGAGCAATGACAGAAATGCATATCCAAACCTTGGAAAGAGAAAAAATGGAAAAGAAACAAAAAAAAAAATTGAAAAAAAAAAAAAACGATAGAAATTAAAAAAAAAAAAAAACAGAAATAATCTGTTTTGATTGATGTAGTTGCACAAGTACAGGAGTTAAAACAGCATTTTGATTGATTTACTTGTGAAAGTTGAGATTTTTGATCGCTTGACTTGCACAAGTACAGGATCTATAATTGGGCAGAGTGGACCAGCTTTGACCTGAGACAGTGGAATTTATCACTCCTGCTATATTATAAGTAACTGCAACATACCTAATCAATGTCCCCCTCATTACAAATCCTACTCACCAATGAGGGTGACACTGATTAGCCATGTTGCAGTTACTTATAGTATATCAGGAGTGATAAATTCCACTGTCTGAGGTCAAAGCTGGTCCACTCCGCCCAATTATAGATCCTGTACTTGTGCAAGTCAAGCGATCAAAAATCTCAACTTTCACAAGTAAATCAATCAAAATGCTGTTTTAACTCCTGTACTTGTGCAGCTACATCAATCAAAACAGCATATTATTATTATTATTTTTTTTTTAATGTCTATTGTTAATTTTTTTTTTTTTTTTTTTCAAAAAAAAACTGTTTGTGTCTTTTCCATCTTTTCTCTTTCCAATGTTTGGATATGCATTTCTGTCATTGCTTTGGGAAATATGGTTACTGCCTGGAAAAATTTCAATTGAATAACACATTTTAATCATATGGAAATTGCCCAGAACAGTAATCAGAATGCCCATCAGAGAATGAGAAGAAATGCTTATTTAACTCAAAGGAAGCGAGTAAAGCTGGAAAAGAAATTCTTCAACAGGATTCATGAACATATTAATTTAAAATAATCACAGCCTCAATTCAAGGCAATTTGTGCAAGGGAAAAACTTTCAACGTTCCCACATCATTTTCTTTGCCCAAGCACATCACCACAACTATTGGTAAAACAAGCAGGGATGTAATCCACCCAAAAAAATATTTTCAGACTGTTCACTCAGCTGGCTGTGGGCCAACACTTTGCACTATTGAGCATAGTGTAGTGGGAAAAAATTAAGCTAACAGCTAACATTTAGCAGGAAAAAATTCAGCTAACAGCTAACATTTAGTGGGAAAAAATCAGCTAACAGCTAACATTTAGCGGGAAAAAATTCAACTAACAGCTAACATTTAGCGTAGCGTAGCGATGATGCCGCTACGCTACTGAGAACTTCAAAATCTGTTAGCGCCAGAAAAATTACGTTACTTGATAGCGTAGCGGTGAATTTTCTCAGCTAACGCTACAAAAAAATGGCTTGAAAAATTTGTTGCTACGCTAACTGTTAGTGTAGCGGAGTGTAATTTCAGCTAACGCTACAGATTTTCTGGGAAAAATAAACCCCGCTACGCTAACAGTTAGCGGTCAAATAGCGTAATGTAGCGTAGCGGCCCACCGTTGTTTGAGTGAGCTACCCCACTTTTTACATTCTGAGTTGATTGATATAATAATATTTCATGATATTTTATTATTTACAGTAGTAATACATTGTTTTTATTGTATTTGATAGTTTAGTCAGTTCTTAGGATACTCTGGAGTATCTCTAGGGCTGACAAATACCCACTAATGAGGATGAAACAAATTGGTGAAACCTGATCCCTCTGCAAATCTCTTTTTACATGTCACAAATTGGATGAATTTGTTAGAATGAGGAATGAGTTTAAGAGAGGTAACTTATGTTCAAAGGCATATTTGGTCAACAGTTGGGATATAATTTGGATTCATGTTGAAAATCTCTCAAGATATTTTAGATTTCTCCCTTTGCATAGGGGGGATGCCTGTTTTCATTAACCTCAAAACAACTGATCTTATATAAACCACTTTTTTTAAGGGCTTCTGTGGTACAAGTGACCTGATTAGTTCCTTGTTGAGGGGAAGCCTTTCCAACAAGTGTTTTTTTACTCACCAAGTTATTTTGAGTACAGTGTCATTATAATTTATGTTTCATTTGTTTAGTGACACTGTACACCCCAAAAAACATACATAAATTCAAAAACATGTAATCCAGAATCCCATTTTAATTTCAATTTTGTTTTGTGTTATTTCCTTTTGTTTTTATATTATTTTTATTTTGTTAATGTTTTATTGTATTTCCATTTTGATTTTACTTTTTTTCCATTCTTATTTCATTTCATTTATATTTTATTTCACTTTACTTTCATTTCATTTCAATTTGATTTTAATTTGATTTTAATTTGATTGAATTTGTTTTGTTTGATTTTGATTTTACTTGTTTTTGTGTTGTTTTGTTTTGACTTGTTTTATTTTATTTTTATTTGAATTTGAATTTCATTTTTTTAGAGTTGTTTCACCAAAACATCTGCACATACTTTTTGGTGAAACAGTAAATCCAACCACACCTGGTGAGCATAACCAACTGATTTGGAGTGCTTTCTCAAAATTTATGCTGTTAGGGGGCTTAGTACAGTGTCATCATAACACGTGTGCATACAGTTTGGTGGTACTGTACATCCTGAAGCCATTTTTGGGGAGGATGCCCTCCCAAGAATTGAACAAGGCTCATTGGGAGGAATTAATACTACTAATCATACATGGAGAGCGCTTACCCCCAAAAGTTAAAACTCACTCATTGGGAGGAAGACCTTTCCACAATTAACTTATCAAAGATTCAGGGGTACCATTTCTCAACAAATATTTTTGTGATGCTGGAAGGGCTTACAAAAGAATCATCCAACATTCCATACCATCATGCACTTTCTGTTTCTTGAAAAGGAGCATGTGGATAACAAGCTAAAGAAAGTTAGTTTTTTTGTTTGGAAAACATATCTGAGAAGTATGGCATGGGTGTGATTGTGCTTCCCCTTGAAGGGGGTTCTTTTTTTGGTGATACCTGATGATGAGTCTCAACACATTTCCCACCTGGAAACAGCCCTCACTACATGTTTCTTGTCTCAAAACAAAAAGCATGTCTCATTATAAATTTTGTCAACAACACCTCTAATAAGTTATTGTACTGCACGTATATTAGGTATTGAATTGCAATTGAGATTGAATTTTATATTTTAAAAAAATACCTCAAGGATTATTGCATAACTTTCTGTTTCAAAGTATCAACTGAAAAACTCACTTGATGTCAGTAAAAAGCAGGCACCTGTTGTTGAGTTACAGCAACATGTCACACTCAGAGAACAACTACGGCTATGTAAGGTGGAAATACTGCGGCCCAGCTTTCTTTCTCTAATTGCTTATGTTTAGAGCTTGTATATAGTCTTAGCTGTTCCGGTCTTGTATTTCCTTTCTCTTTCCTTACACATTTCTGCTGTCTATTCACCTGCACCACTCTCAGGTGCATACATCTCCTTGTTTGCTACTCTTACGGCCCCATCATTCGGTTCCTTAGCTCACCGCCGCTGTCTGGCATTTCATAGGTGCATACATCTCCTTGTTCGCTACTCTTACGGCCATCATTCGGTTCCTTAGCTCACCGCCGCTGTCTGGCATTTCATAGGTTATGAGCCCAGCGCTCCAATAACGATTGAAGCCGACCTAAAAGAGCTATTGACCAATAGGACCGTTCCCCTTCCTTTTTCACTCCGCGCGAACCAATCATCATAGTGGCTGAACCACCTACTCCAGAGTCATCTCAACCGCCTCGCGACACTTTGGAAATACTCAAAGTTGAGGATAAATCTGAATCATCATCTTTATTCACCTCAGACTTGTCTGGAGTAAATTGTCAGCTGTCAAACATTTTAAATCCTACGGGCACCTCATCCGATCAAATCACAGTCATGTCGGAATCTACCTCCATCGCCATGATCAAACACTACACCAAAAAGCTAAATGGGTCTAACTTTCCCACCTGGAGACGTGAATTGTTCACTGCAATCAGTCTTCTCAATCTGGATGATTTCCTCACCGAGGACCTGGACACTCTCTCCACCATGGAAGAACACAAGTCTGACTTCAAGAAAAAGGCAAAAAAAGTCACCAACACCATCCGTATGCACCTGGACGGTGAAAATTCATCCCGTTTTATTGATGATGACGACATTGGGGTCTACAAGCCAAAGGAACTCTGGGACGATATCTGTGGCCATTACGCCACAAAATCCATGGAGAACGCTGCGAAACTGATGAGACAACTCACTACTATTGAATTCTCCGACCTCGCCACCGACTCGACAATCAAAGACTTCAGGGCAACCTTTAAGTTATTTGTTGAAGTCACTGCCAAAAGATTTGATAAGAAGACAGTCAAAGCTCTTTGGATATTCTGGATTCTCATAAAACTGCCTTCTGATCTTGCCCTTTTTTGGTCACTTCAATTTTCCGAACTAAGTAAACCCGACGCTGTGTTTTCTATGAGTAGCTTCCTAGGTGACCTTGAACAAGAAATCAAACAACAGGTCGATACCAGCCCAGTCTCAAATGCGTTGGCTGTCTCTAATCTCAAACCTCAAGGGAAGTCCAATCATCAAGGACAACCCCGAAAGGGACAGGATATGCTCGGAAGGCGTTCACAACCCAGACACTTCCCACTCGGCCAAAGATTGCTTCCAACTTCATCCTGAGAAGGCTATAGCCAAGTATCAGGCAGCTCTTGATCGCCTCAATGTTGGAGGGAATCCCAGATCTGGCCTAAACGTGGCACTTGGTGTCTCCGACGCTATCATTCTCGACAGCGGCGCTTCTGGCCATTATCTGAAAGAAAAGAGTTACTTCCTAAAACTGAAGGCCGTCAATTCCTCAGTATTTGCGGCAAATGGGACTGCCATTCCGATCGTTGGTTCCGGACCCGCTGTTATTCACACTTCCGTTGGCCCTTTGCACATCGAAAACGCTTTTCTGGCCCCGGCACTATCTAACACCCTTATTCCTCTCTCTTACTATCTACAGAAGGGATTCTCCTTGATTCCAACTCATCAAGGAACTCGCTTCGAATGTCAATCTTCCAAAGGAACTCTTTTCCTGGGATCTACCACTTCAAACGTGCTAATTGTTGATCAAAACCCTCTTAAAGCCCTCTCAGTTGGAACTGCCAACGCTCTGGATCTCCACAGGGCCTTAGGTCATCCTAGTATCAACTACCTCAAGAAGGCATATCCAGACCTCTCCTTCGATCAAATCAACTGCTCAGTCTGTGATCTGTCTAAGATGCACAAGCAACCCTTCCCTGGCTCGTTTCCAAAACTTTCCAAGCCACTCGAATGTATACACATGGATCTGTGTGGACCAATCACTCCAGCATCACGGGGAGGAAATCGTTACTTCCTCAAGATCATTGATGGCTACAGCAAGTATCGTTTTGTTTACCCAATGAGCTGTAAGTCCAACATCTTCCAACTTTTTGTTACATTCCTCAATCAAGTTGAGAACTACACCAACCGGAAACTTCAATCGGTAGTGTCCAATAACGGGGGCAAGTTTTTCAACACCCAGTTCAGGAAACTCTACAAGGAGAAGGGCATCACTCATCTCACTACGGTGCCTTACACGCCTCAGCAAAATCCCTTTGCAGAGAGGGGGAACCAAACCACAATCAAAAAGGTGTGGGCCTTGCTCTTGACAAGTGGCTTATCCTTGCACTGGTGGGGAGACGCCGTGGCTACCTCGGTCTTTCTGGAAAATTGCACTCTGGACAGCTCTATTGGATGGTTATCTCCATATGAGCTTTGGCATCATCACAAGCCAGACCTGTCTCGACTCATTCCCTTCGGATGTCGTGTGGTGGCCTATGAGGAGAAGAAGTGGAGAAACTCAAAATTTTCCCCTTCTGGAATTGAAGCTGTTTTCTTGGGTTACCACGAAGGACATCATACCTACAAACTGTGGGTACCCTCAAAGGATCTCATCAGACACTCGCATCACATCAAGACGTTTCCCGGTGTTTTCCCTAGGCTCTCAGTCAACAGCGAACCTGTTGCTTCCAACTCTCTCTTTGATTTAAACTTCCCAGTCACCAGCCCAACTGAACCCAATCAAATCATCGACCCTCAACCCAAAGTTTCTGGACCCGATCCTCCCATCTCAGGTCAATTGGCCCCGGAAAATGACCTTTCAACTCCGGGTGAAGGGGATTCCGAACCTCCCCACGGGCTTTCCGATGATATCCCGGTAACTGGACCTGAGATTGGATCTGAGGGGGTCTCCGGGTGTTCCAAGAAGGGGGATGTCTACGTGCCGTTCTACGACACAGCCCCAAAGAACATCTCAGGTGACATCGACTCGTCAAACATTGTGGCTGGTGGACGGCGACACATGGCCATGCTCCTGGTCGATGAACCTGCCTCCACGAAGGATCCAATCACCTACACGGAGGCGATAGGACGACTTGATGGGGACGAGTGGCTTGTAGCCATCGAGGTGGAGCTTGACAACATCAAGCGCCACGAAGTCTGGGTGGTAGCCCCTCTAGTCCCTGGCACCAAGGAACTTGACACTGTCTGGGTGTTCAAGCGCAAGTACAATGCAGACGGTACCCTGCTGAAGCACAAAGCCCGGCTTTGTGTTCGTGGATTTCGTCAAATCACAGGTCTCGACTACAACCACACCTTTGCGCCTACCGGTTGAGTGGCATCCATCCGAATCCTATTTGGCCTAGCCGCTGCCAGAGGATGGGACATCCAACAGATGGATGTCAAATGCGCCTTCTTGAACGGCGTCCCGGATGAGGACATCTTCATTAAAGTCCCAGACGGGGTTGACGTCGAACTCCCGCCCGGACATGGACTACAGCTGAATAAGGCTCTGTACGGCCTGAAACAGAGTCCGCGATGTTGGTATCAAGCTCTCAAAGACTTTTTTGACTCCGTCAACTTCAGACCCGCTGCAGCCAATCCTTGCCTGTTTATTCATCAGGACTCGAATAAACCCTGCTTTGTCTTTGTACATGTCGATGACATGGTGATTTTTGGTCCCGACGTTCAATTTCTCAAGGAGGTCATCAAGACGCGTTTCGAAATGGAAGACCTGGGTGAATGCAAATGGGTCCTCGGCATGCGAGTAACGAGGGATCAATCTGAAAGAACGATATCCCTTTGCCAAGACAGATACATTACTGAAGTCTTGGACGAGTTCGGCATGACCCACTGTAGACCAATAACTGCCCCTCTCCCGCTGAATGCGCTCACATGCCCCGTCTCCGAAGACCCCGTCAGTTCAGGCTTCAACTACAGAAGGGCTGTGGGACTACTCAACTATCTGGTGCAGTGTACAAGGCCTTATCTCGCCTTTACCTGCAGCTTCCTCTCGCAATTCTTTAACAATCCCACCAAAACTCACGAAAATCTTTTCTTTCACACTCTACGTTACCTCAAGTACTCAATTCACCTCAAACTCAATCTTGGGAGCGTACCAGGAGGTGACAGCCTGGTTGGATACTCGGATTCAAGCTATGCAAACGGCGTTGACGCGGCCTCTTTCTCAGGCAGTCTAATTCTGCTAAATGGACTAGTGGGATGGAGGTGTGCCAAACAAGACGACGACGGACCTGCACTCTCAACCACTGAAGCAGAGTACCGAGCCTGCTCAGAGACAGGACAGGACCTGCGCTGGACTGAACAACTGCTCGACAACATCAACCCCATTGACCATTCACCTGTCAATAGTGTTCATCTATACTGTGACAATCAGGGCGCGCTTGCCCTTCTTGAGAATCCAATTTATCAACACCACACATGCCACATCCTCGTTCGTCACCACTGGCTTTGCCATCACATTGCTAAGGCAAACAACTTCACCGTGTCCTATGTTTCTACTCAGGATAATCTTTCCGATCTTCTAACCAAACCTCTATCCCCGATCAAAACTTGACAAATCGTCAAGAAGCTGAACATGACCATTCCTTCATGCTAGACACTGCCTGCCAAGCACGCCAAGCACGGGGGGCTGTTGAGTTACAGCAACATGTCACACCCAGAGAACGACTACGGCGATGTAGTGGAAATACTGCGGCCCAGCTTTCTTTCTCTAATCGCTTAGGTTTAGAGCTTGTATATAGTCTTAGCTGTTCCGGTCTTGTATTTCCTTTCTTTTCCTTACACATTTCTGCTGTCTATTCACCTGCACCACTCTCAGGTGCATACATCTCCTTGTTTGCTAATCTTACGACCCCATCATTTGGCTCCTTAGCTCACTGCCGCTGTCTGGCATTTCATAGGTATTGCTTGCTCTCTTTCTCTTCTGATCTCTCTCTCTCCTTCTTCTCTATTCTGCTTTGTCATGTTTCTGTTTTCATTCCTTGTCACGCAATGCTCACACATTTCTGCTGTCTATTCACCTGCACCACTCTCAGGTGCATACATCTCCTTGTTCGCTACTCTTACGGCCCCATCATTCGGTTCCTTAGCTCACCGCCGCTGTCTGGCATTTCATACCTGTGATAGTTGGCCAGAAAGGTATACCTCAAGAGAAAAATGAAAATAAAAACACAAAAAAACACAAAACACAAAAAAACAGAAAAACATAAGAACACAAAAATACAAAAATACAAAAATACAAAGATTGGGATAATCTGCATTGAAAAAAACTGCAATGTTCATCCTGGCTCCCTGTTTAATTTAGAATCAATCATAAAGAGCAAAATTCTTTTGACATTTTCAGACAAGATAAATAATGATCTGATCTCAAAAACCAGTATATACAATATATTCAAACCCTTCTCTCAGACAAGCAGTTTTAATAATGTAACTATTTATTTCCAATATCCAGAATATTTATATGAGTCCAGATGTGTAAGTCTCTATTGGTTTCAGTTTAATATCAACCCATTTCAAGAAGAATTGAGCTATATGAAACATCAATTATTAAGCATAACATGAACACCATGACATTTGCAAAAAAAAACACTTGATTGAACCTTGAAAGGTACCGATGCTGGGAATTGTGAGTGAGTGAGTGCAGAGGACATTGCCTTGGTTTAAGGCAGTGGTGGGCTGTGCCCATAGAAGGGCAACATACTTTCCACCACCAGTGAGAGTATCTCAACCGTATTTCACACAGCATGATCAGATTTGTATCCAATGAGTTATTATGCATAAACATGTCAATTTTGTGTTGGTTTGCACCAAAACATTAACTAGAATTGGCACCCGTGTGAGCAAGCTCCTTCTCCAAAGGTTGTGTTCACAACTGACACTCACTTCAACAGGCGGTTTGGGTCCACACTTGAGCATTTGTGAAAAAAAAAACAGAAGTTGTCTGAAGGGACTGACTTGATTGTATGCAAGTGTCTGGGACACTTGGCGCCTGGTGTCAACCCATCAACCTCAGCACAAACAATAACACAAAGATGTGTGTAAGAAAAAGGGTTGTACAGCCAACACCCAGATCAGCTTCTTTGTTGAGCCAAGAAACAGTTCAAAAATCCAACTCCTTGTCTCTCCAATACAGTCTTTTTTTTTCTTTGATCAATAAAATTTCTTTCAAAAAAAAAAAAAAATGAGTTAATAAGAGTGAAGAAGAAGGAGGATGAAATGCTGATGTTCTAGAGACAAATACCCACCCCTCTCATTTCATCCCACACACAAACCCAGGAGAGCACCAAGATTGCTGCAAAGACAATGGCCCAGAAGAGACCAACAGCTTGGAGAGAGCTTCCAAACACTTCTTCTTTTTTTGTGGCTTGAAAGATTGCATAAAGGACCACCACCAGCGTCCATGTACGACACCAGAAACCATGCATGTTTAATACCACAACCAACAACAACCATCACCACATGCACAAACCAACCATCCAACCAACCAACCAACTTTCTTTCTTTCTTTGGTGCTTACAGGACACTCTTTTTGTTCTCAAGTAGTAACAGTCAATTCCAGAAACTGTTTGTTTTTTGTCCATCCATCAACAAAATTTTTTAAAAGATTCTCATGATGAGAAGGAGTAGCAATTCTACAACATTCTGAAAAAAGAAAACCGCTTTGAAAGTAAGACTAAGAAGTTTGGCTAAGAGTTTTTTTTTGTTTACATTGTTGGAGGTTGTTGTTGTTGTTGTGGTAATCATGATGTATCCTTAATTTCACACACCAGCATCTCCTCCCTCCCTCCTCCTCCCACATCAAATGTTCCTTTTTTTCTTTTTTCTATAAGATGATACATTTTTTTTCATTTTCTTTAATTGAATGACACAAATTATTCAACACCACACAAACAACAAGACTTGCACAACACTCTTCATCTCTCACCCCCACCTTCTCCAAAAAAAATACACACACACAGAGAGAGAGGAAGAGAGAGAGAGCAAGCTCAAAAAAGAGGGAGGAGAGAGGAGAGAGAGAATAAGTAAATTGAGTTGTTTGTTTGTTTTTTTAAAAAAAAAATACAAAATACAAAAAAAAAAAAAAAAATGAAGAAAAAAAAAGTAAAAAAAAATGTTTTCTTGTTGTTGGAGAAAGATAGAGAGAAAGTGGGATTTGTCATGTGTATGTGTGGGTGTGTAAGGAAGTGAAGAAGAGAGAGAAAGATCAAAGATATGAATGAAGAGAGAGAGAGAAACAATAATATATATATGTGTGTGTGTATGTATGTGTGTGTGTAAGGATACCAATGAGATAGTAAGTGTATATATCTTGACTGAGAAAATAAAGAAGAAGAAGAAAAAGAACCAAAGGTAGATAGCTAATACATATTTGTAAGTAAGGTAAGTAACAAAAAAAGGAAGAAAGAAAGAACAAGGAGAAGAGCCTATTTAAATCACATATGGGAAGCAGCAGCAGCAGCAGCAGCAGCAGCAGCAGCAGAAAGACAGTAGAGGATGGACTGGGTGATGAGCTAAGATATCGAATGTGTGCAGTGAGAAACTTTCTCTGTGTTTCTGTTTGTGAGAGTGGATGAGGGGGGGAGGTTTGAAGGAGCAGGAAAAAGGGAGTTGTTTTTTGATTGTAGAAAGTGAGTGAGTGTAATTGAATTCTTGGTGTTCAGATAATATGTGTAAAAAGAGAGAGATAAAAACTGTGTGTGTGTGTGAGTGTGTGTACATATTCAGTGAATCGAATAATACCCATGAAAACCAAAAAAAGAGAGAGAAAAAGAAGAACAATAATAATAATGATAGTAACAGTAAAGAGAGAGAGAGAGGTGATGTGTGTTAATTTTTTTTTAGATTTTTATGTATTCATTTTGTAAGAAGAAGAAAGAAGGATTGAAAGAGGGGAAGCTAAGAGGGCTGATGGGGATTGACAGGGAACGAAGGATCAGAGGACGAAGGCAGAAGGATATCCGAAGAGGAAGGGTTGATGGTTGGAGAAGAAGCAAGGGAAGAAGGGTTGGGGAGGGGTTGGTTGGAGGGAGAATGTGGGGAAGAGAGGAATGGATTGTGGCGAGAAGAAGGATGAGGATGATCGAGGGGAGTTTGGTGGACGGGAGAAGCCGACGAGGGGGAGGGAGATGAAAGGGGGAGGAGGTCGGATTGAGGGTGGTGGAGGGTGGACGAAGAGGGTTGAATGAGGTCGGGATGGATGGAGGTGAGAAAGGGGTTACTACTAGAAGGAAGGGAGGACTGGGTGTGTCTGTTGATTGGGTCGGTTTCAGAGCCGGGATCGGGGGCGAATGAGGAGGGAGAACTGATGAGTTGATGGTCGATTGTCGTCGAGGCTCCTTGGACGGGTCCTTGGCTGACGAGGGTCTGTGGAGACTCGGGATTAGGTTTAGAAAGTAGTCTTGATGTCGGAGCGGGAGTAGAGGTCGGTGTGGAGTGGGTTTTGTTCTGGTCGAGAGTGTTAGTAGAGGATCCGACTGGGGGGGTTTGCTCATCGGTGATGGCCTGAGTGATCTTCTTGAACTTGTCCTCTTCCTCTGCCGCCTTCCTCTTACGTTCCTCTTCTTCCGCCAGACTTAATCTCATGGCTTCCATGATCATCAGCTCCTCGAGATCGACGCCAAAGTTAGAGTTCTCGGTCCGATTCCGTCTGACGCTTCCGGTACCAGTTGGATTACCTTGGAATGATCCAGAGTGAGTAGAGGCCCCTCCGCCGATTAATGAGCTGAGACCACGACGACTGACCGTCGATGTGGTGGAGGTTTGTTCTTGTTGTTCGAAGGCGGCCAGGAAGGCCGATCCGTTAGGGTCACGGGAGGAGGTAATTCCAACGGGAATCAATCGGTCACCCTCCTGACGAAAGATGATCCTTCGGTTGGCGCGACGTTGGACGGCGGCCTTGACGGCCTCGAGTTTGGCCTGCCAGTCAGGTTGGATTGAGTCGGTGGTGACGACCTCCTTGCTGGTGTGACTGGTGGTCTGGCGTCGTTTCATCTTGGTAGAACCCAGCTCGCTCGGAGCTACGTTTGTCATCTGACCCGGTTCGTCCTTTAGGTTAGCAACAACCATCATCCCACTCGGATTGGGTGCCGATTGAGATGCGATGGTTGTCGAACTCGGGCTTTCTTGACTCTTGGGCACGGGGACTGCTAGTGTGTCGGTCGGGTTGGTCGTGGGTGGGCCTGATGAGCTCCAGTCGGTTCGCTTGTGGGGTGGGGGTGGTTCATAGGTCACTCCAAAGTTTGACTCGACGCAGTATGGACAACAGGCAGCTGGTTTTTGGGGATCACCAAGGAAGGCGTATTAGTTACTGAGCAATCTCTGGGTTGAAGGATACTTACGTTCACTCTTAATTTCCTGGGGTGTTGGGTCGGTTCGTTTGATTTGAGTAAAACATTCGGTGCAAATCGGTTGCTGACAGCACCTGGATAGGTTAATATTTGTAGGGTAATATCTGTAGGGGAATGAATGGTTAGTGATGAATGGTGTGGGTATGAGGGTTGAGTTTGAGAGCTGACAAGAAACAGATTGGACATTCGATTGTCTGAGGGAGGTATTGATCGATCTCGTTGGGTCGGATCTGAGAGTTGAGGATGGCTGCAAAGATCTGTTGTCGGAGGTTATTGTTAGAGGATGATTGTTGATCGGTTTGATGGTTATGTTGGAAGAGATGAAAGGGTTGAGAGGAGTTGTTGGGTGGGTGATCGATGAGTAAGTTTTTAGTGAATCGCCTGCTGATCGAGCCAGCGGATGAATTGGGTTTGTTATGATTATTATTAGAGTTAGCCAGTTCGATAGATTCTTGACGTTCGAGCTTCTGGATCTGTTTGATGGCATTAGTCCTGGCTAGAGTGATAGATTGTAGTGCATGTGCGGTCATCTGACGATCCCAGTCTTCCTCCCAGTCCTCTAGACCTCGATAGAATGGAGCCAGTCGACGGGATAGGATGAGATGTTGTACGACTGGATGTAACCAATCCTGAGGGGATGATGGATAGATGTTAGAGAGTGGGAATAGATAACCGCCATCGACAAAGGTTGTAGTGGTTGGTAGTAGGTTGATGATTTGATTGATTGATGATGATGAGGTGGATGATGATGATAGTTGTTGTTGTTGTTGTTGTTGTTGTGGGTTGAGTGGTGATGAAGCTGGTGATGAATGATGGTTGAGATGGTGAGTTCCGGTTGGTGTTGCAGGTGCTGATGAGGTTGGATTTGATCTTGAGTTGTTGTTGTTATTAGTCTGTTGATTTGATGATGGATTATTTCCCATTCTTTCGTTTTTTATTTTTCTTTTTGAGATTTTGAGATTTTGAGATTTTGAGATGTCAGACGATGATGATGATGATGATGATGATGAGAGATAATTTATTTTGGTTGGAAATCAAGTTATTTAAATTTTTGGTTTAATTTAATTTAATTAATGTAAACAAGGGGTCTGATTACCTAACCATCACAGCAAACAGATCACAGATTCCCAATAATTCCTTCAATCAGTAGCCCTCAGGAGAGAATTACTTCCACTAGTCTATTCAATCTCAAATAATCCAAGCTCTGATCAAATCCTCAACAACAGGACAATCACTGAATTACATACAAAACTAAAAACTTTCTTCTTAATCATCTCACCTTTCCTCTCAAAAGTGACCAATCAATTAATCTAGTAATTAAGATCTATCTTCAGATCACACTACACCCACACAACTCCATCCTTACTTACTGATCCTGTGGTCTAAGACTTATAAAACACTCTCATCATCCCTAGTAAACTAGGACCTATCCCACCAATTTAAAATAGATTGATCTTAAACAAGACAATCTAAACCCAAGCCTCAATATATATAATTGGTCTTACATATTCCACAACTCAAGATCAAACTATTGGATTACATCAACCTTTCTGTTGGTTGTGTTAATGGCTACAGTTGAGAGGGCCTAGCATAACCATTCCAAAATAAACCTTCTTTGTAGGAAAATATCTAAATCATATAAGCAGATATTCAACAGTCCTCCCCCCCCCCAAAAAAAAAGTCTTCATGAAATAGATCAATATACCTTTGTATGCCTCACATTCTCCTTTCTCCATTTTGATACATACTTGGGGCTCATATGACTTGAGCAGTAGTAGTCATGACTTTTAGGACAATCACGCTTCCAGCCATCCCAAAACCAGCTGGTTTTGGACCCTAGACTAACTAAACCTCTCGCAGCCCAAAGGGACTGTCTCTAGGAGAGACATGTGAGTTTTATACCATATTTTTTTGGCTGCCTATCCTGAGCTTTTTTCAGCTTTGTCAGGTGATTTCATCTTTCACCCCTCACACAAGAAAAACTAGCCATCTCTAGGGGAAAGCTGTGAGAGCAAAGAGCCAAGAAACTTCTTAACCAGAGCTTGGTCCCTGGGGAATTGAATCACTTTGCTATATTTCTTCCCCTGGTTAGTTCAATACATACATCATACAGCTCAAGGATTCTTCAAAATACAAACTTCAAAGGGTCATGGAATCATAACAGTGGGACCTACTGGGATGACTCCAGTTTCAAAAGATCGAAACATCTCATCCGGCCTGAAGGTTTAGATGGGTATGACGGGGAGAAGGTCAAAAATGGAATCGCCCAAATCCCCCACCAAAGACCCTCAGATCCTCATGCCATATATTGGACGTACGCTTCACGTGCCTCCTTTGGAGATTGCGCTTCGAGTCAGCTCACTTCAACAGTTGCCTCCGAAGCGAGGGACTCGTTCCAAACCCTTGGATTGAGTTTTTTTGGGTTTTAATCATATGAGAGCATATTATAACAGCTTGTGATGTGAATTCTTTTTTGAAAGACCAAGCCCGAGGTGACTCCAGCGAAGACAGGGCATCTTTGTAATCCTACTCATCGTGGGATGATAGAGCTTCCATCATCTCGCCACATCCCTCTGGAAGCTTATCTAGCCATCGAATCAGAAATTTCAGATGTTAGTGGTTCACACCTCGCGAATGTTCGTTGGATTGGATCAGCGATTCAATGGATCAAAAGATTTAATTCAGCATTGTTCAATTAGACAAGCAAAAAAGAAGAAAAACAAACTTGAGTGATCTTGTTTATTCATTTCGGAACACGCAAGACAGTACGGGTATTACTTAGAGTTGAACTTTGAGATCTAAAAAAAAAAGTGGAACAAGCAGGGTTTTGATCTCAATGATTGAATGGAATACTACAATCTAAGAATGGAAGGCTCCATAGGGGACCTATCAAGAGAAAAGAGTGAGGAAAGATCTAAGCAAGTGAGATCTAATAAGCGAGTGATTAAGGAATAGACGTGGAATTTGAAATGTGTCTTGAGATCTTGGGGATTTGGGCTTTAAATCGGAAGACCGGCTCCACGCCGACAGGCTTCAACAGTAGTTTTCTTCTTCTTGCGCAATTTATGGACCTCTGAAAACCAGTGACCAATGGTTTGGCGTTAATAAAGATTTTCCCAGTAAAAAGAAACTATGAAACGGAGTTCAAAAATTTTATTCGGAAAGAGACTCACCGGGAAGGGTACAGTCACACACGGGAATGGAGAATATACAGTCCGAACGCATACTTGTTGGTGGAGGGTAGCTGGAAGATAAGGAAGAAGTGGGTCAATAAAATTGTTTGACGGATTTTCTTTTCCTCTGATCTAGACGGTGTTATTAATCATGATCATCATTCCACTCACGATGGCTCGCCCTCCTTCTGGACACCATACTTCTTCTGACAATCCCAGGCCAACTGAGCAAGATATTCGACCGAATAGCCATACTTGGACTTGAGCAGTCGGGCGTTAGGGATGTTGTTTATCGTTTTTTTCTCTTCTGCCCGAACGATGTTCATCATCCTTTGAGCATATAAAAATCAGATATCATATTTCTCTGCATAGGTCGTCGATCCTTTTGGGAGACCAAAAGATGGAATTACTCACAGTCCTTCTTTGGTGCATGAGGACAAGTCTTCCTCGCCGTCCCTGGCTCCATTTGGACCGTCGAATTTGCATTCATCCTATCTCGAGAGATCCTCACAGAAATAAGCCTTTGGGCGAGCAAGAAGACCAAGAATGATCATGGGACTTACACTTGCAATGGTGACAAACATTTTCTGAAGAAGAAAAAAAAATCAAGTAAGCTCTGGCTATTAACGATGAGTTAAGTTGGAGGTACAAACATGAGACTTACAATAGATTTGAAGAACTCAGACATAGCGGTGATTTGGGCCAAATCTTTGACACTGTCGGCCATGAAGGTTTGCGTAGGATTCTTGTACAAGAAAGAGCCATCACGTAGGATTTCGGCGATTCCACCTCGAGCAAGAAGCGGTTGGAGAATAGCCACCTCAGAGGTAGCTGCGACGATTCCTTGTAAATCATTTTGAAGAACAGTCAAATGGGATGACATCCGGGTCCATCGGGTCTGTACACCAAAGAGGCTCGAGGGTTAATATTTTTGAAATGTGTGACTGGATAGGAGAAGTCAAACGATCGAATATGGGGTGCCTACAAAAGCGTAAGGAGCCACGTGTCTCGTCTTGGGGCGCATTTCAGGAGTCAGACCTCGCCTTTGAAGATGAGCATCCGAAGGAGCTGGACCGTTTGAGCGAGGCGAACTAGGGGCTGGAGATCCTGGACTCGGAGTGGAGGAGTGGTGGTCGGTCGGTGGTGGCTTTTTGCGTCTGTCGTCGAAGTAGCCCTGGACGACCTTCGAGTCATGACTAGACAACACGTCTGCAGCCTGTTCGCCATTGACTCGTGAGTTTTCTGCTTTCACCTGCGCGATGACTTTTTGATCTGCAGCGGTCCGTCCGACCTCTGGGAGCTCCAATCCTCCCAGTAAGCCTGCACCGGCTCCTATGGCACTCGCATCGACTACCATCTGCATTGCATTGGCGGGCATCACGGCAGGGACGATTAAGCCTGTAAAGGTAGCCAAGACTCCAACTACAACGGTAGCGACCGACCATCCGAAAAGATCAGAGTCCGGTAGAACGCGAGGAATGCTTTGTTCGAGGGATCAGTCAAGAGAGAATCGCAATGGTTAGTTTGGATACCTTTCAATCGTCGTCTCACACTGACACTTGCTCTCATGAAAACGTACAAGTCAGAAGCGATGTTGGCAGAAGCATCTGAAATACACCACCAAAAACCAGTATGGATTAGGCCAAGCAGTTTGGTTAGATACATTTGACTGACTTACCCCTCATCAGAGAGATCGCGTCCTCAATCGCGGTGTAAAAGCTGTTCATGTACGCATTCCATTCTTGGATGGCGTAAAGGATAAGCCAATTCACACCAGCAGCTGGATGGCAAAGCTGGTGAAAAGAAAAAGATTAGAAGTTTAGCCGATCGACCGCTGGTTTGGACTGGTGACTCGAAAAGGTGATCAAGAATACTCAACCTGGCCTGCTAAGCATTGCTTCCCGATGCCGCAAAAAAAGTTGGGCATGTTGAGCTCAGCGGCGAATTGCTGAATTTTTAAAAGAGCGGAGGTCAAAAGAAAGATGCATTGGTCATCAGATAAACTTTCAAGACAATCAAGATACACTAGCATTGAGAAGCCTCACCTGAATGGTCAGTTTATCACCGTTCGGATAGCTTGCGATGTAATCGTCAATCCCAAGGTCTACCCAAGTTTGTGCGGTCAACTCCATGGGTGCACAAGGGTTGGGCGCAACGGCTCCATTAGGGGCTAATCCGGTTGAACCTTGCGGCGATGCAGCAGGAGTGATTAGGCGACGGACAAGATGGGGGGTCGAGGGTGTTTGATCAGGAGGGCCCAGGCAGCCCAGACACTGAGATGCTATCGCGCTGAGGATAACAGTGACTATCCCGTACGGGTTCCGCTGATTTGCGCATGTCGTGGAGAACATCATCAAGTTATAATGCTCCCTGAGTAACGAGCGTAGTTGAGCAAGATTTGTCTTCCTGGTGTGTGGTATCTGAGCGCCCCTGGGCGACTGGTCTTATGCTGAGGGAACAGCGGCATGCATCATACATTTTAAGCCGTTATTGGAGGAACCTTGCCTGCTTTGTTTGAGGATCTTCCTGCCACAAACTCCGGTTTCACCCCCATGTACACATTTCAGTCTGGATGTGCACTTCGTATGGAGCACCACGGTGGTTTGAAACATTTCATTATGAGGCTTGGGACTACACACTCTGTCCATGGTACCTGACACACCTTCCTGTACATCTTCCAAAAGTGTTGAGCTGTGTACATACATAATGTTGGCAGGACAACCTTCCGGATCCCTTTTTGCCACTTGACGGGTCTTGAACTGGCGTGTGGGTGCCGAGGCTGCTCTCAATCTCCAAATGACCGCCGGGGATCGGACGGCTCGGCACTTGGACTGCCTTGCCGCCGGGGGATCAGACGGCTCGGCACGTGGACGGCCTTGCCGCCGGGGGAGCAGTCCGCAGCCGCGGCATGCAATAAGGATATTCAACATGATGAAGCCTATTACCCCCTCGATCGGTTTCTTCTTCCAGCCAACAACACCTCCATCCAGTCGTTTGGTTATCTCCTTGCGATTCAGCTACAAGCAAGATCGATTTTTCTAGAAATACCAAATTAGTTATTAACCAATATGTCCTTTTTCGCCAAGGACCCACGAGCGAGTATGATGCTGGGCAAGTTCAAGTTCCATTTGACTAAGTCTTCACCACGACTGATTAGTACTAAACGTGGTGCGAGTTTTTCTAGGTGGCGGTCAGAGGACCACCGGCGCGGATGTCCGTCAGGAGAACGTTACCGCCGTCATGTCCGTTTCGCACGTACTAAAATCGAGTTTAGGACCTGTCGGGCTCGACAAAAGTAAACAATTAGTTCGGACTTTCCCGATTGATAGAATTACCCACTAACATGTTATATCGATTGCTCTTGTTTCTCTCAAGTGATGGTTGACGATATTGGTGACATGACAATTACCAACGATGGTGAGTGAATCACGAACAATCACTTTTTCCTCGTGCTTTTCACCAAGTCCGCATCACTATTCTTCACTCTAGGCGCGACTATCTTATCGCTCCTGGAAGTCGATCATCCAGCCGGTCGGATACTGGTGGAACTCGCGCAACAGCAAGATAAGGAAGTTGGCGATGGAACCACCTCAGTTGTCATCATCGCCGCAGAGCTGCTCAAGAGGGCAAACGACCTGATCAAGAATAAAATCCATCCTACCACCATCATTAATGGTTACCGTCTCGCCTGCAAAGAAGCTATCAAGCACATTCAAGATCAGCTAGCCATCAAAGTTGATACACTCGGAAAGGACTGTCTGACCAACATTGCCAAGACGAGCATGTCCAGTAAGATCATTGGATCGTACGTATCTTGACACTTCTTCCCTTCCGAACAAATTATCAATCAATCCTTAATAGGAATATTAATGTTAATCTCATACCTGACACACTCATGTTCGTTTTTTTCTAGAGATGATGAATTTTTTGCTCAACTTGCGGTAGATGCAATGCTTGCCGTCAAGACCATCAATCCTCGCGGTGAACTGAAATACCCAGTGAAGGCAGTCAACATTCTCAAGGCACATGGTAAAAGTGCATTAGAATCAATTTATGTCAAGGGTTACGCCTTGAACTGTACCGTCGCAAGTCAAGGTACAGTCCCTCAACTGGATTCCATCAGCATTTTGACTCCGGTCTCACCTGCCTTCATGAAACGTTTCCCCCATAGCTATGAACAAAGTTGTCTCGCCAGCTAAGATTGCTCTGTTGGACATGAATTTGCAAAAAACTCGCATGCATCTCGGTGTTCACATTACGATTGATGATCCTGAAGAATTAGAGCATATCCGACGCCGGTGTGCCTACTCTTCTCATTTTTTGTTTCTCATTTCCATATCTGCGCCTTCCTTTGCTACGTGCTGATAATTTGATTTTCAGAGAGTCTGAAATTACACTCGAGAAAGTTCGCATGATTCTCAAATCCGGGGCCAACGTGATCTTGACGACTGGCGGTATCGATGATCTATGCTTGAAAGAATTTGTTGAAGCTGGTGCGATGGCAGTCAGGCGATGTAAGAAGGAAGACTTGCGGAGGATTGCTCGTTGCACCGGAGGTAACCTCGTCAGCTCGCTTGCCACCCTGGATGGAGATGAAGCCTTCAACCCCTTGGATTTGGGAGCTTGTGATGAGGTCGTCCAAGAAAGGATCAGTGACGACGAACTGATCTTGATCAAGGGAACAAAGCTCCATAATTCTGCTTCTATCATTCTCAGAGGCGCAAATGGTACGTACGTCCGAACAATGACATCTCCTACAAATGCACATTGACCATTCGCGTATCAGATTATATGCTGGACGAGATGGAGCGTGCTTTGCATGACTCGCTGTGCGTTATCAAGAGGACGTTAGAGAGTGGTAAAGTGGTCCCAGGCGGCGGCGCAGTAGAAGCTGCTTTAAGCATTTACCTCGAAAACTTTGCAACAACATTGGTTTGTTTTCATCCTTTTATCGCAAGTTAATTGGGGTCAAGCCTTATCATTCTCATGGCATAAATTCTGCGTTTACTACAGGGCTCTCGAGAACAGCTCGCGATTGCGGAGTTTGCAGCCTCAATGCTGGTAATTCCCAAGACACTCGCTACAAACGCAGCGAAAGACTCGACAGACCTTGTTGCCAAGCTTCGAGCGTTCCACCACCTATCGCAAACTTGCCCGAAGGGAGACCCGAAAAAGCAGCTGAAGTACTTCGGTCTGGATTTATATGAAGGCAAAGTGGTTGATAATGTCAAGTTGGGTGTCATTGAACCAATGATGAGCAAGATCAGAATGCTCAAAAGTGCCTTGGAGGCGTGTACTGCTCTGCTAAGAATTGATGAGTAAGTTTCTCTTCTTCCTTTCATTTAAAATCTTTCTTGTTTTGCCTGTTCTGACAATCACAATTATACGAATCTTTAGCCGAATCGTAGTTCCAAAGGAGGAGAGAGGTGGCGGCGATCCTCACGATGAATGCTAGTTTCATTTCATTTTGAGTTGTGTTTCAAGAAAAAAAATGAACAATCAAGATCAACCAAAGATGATACATTACTGCCATGAATACAATACATGATAGATCTGGCCTCCTCATCAGCTCTGACATCAAGCGCAAAAGAATCGAACCTTTTCCAAGTTGCACAGGTGATTTTGATTGGCCCCATCATAGTACATTTTTTCTTCTTCTTGATGGCTTAACTATTTATACCAATGCCAGAATATAAGTATGGCTCAGCTATGCAATTACATGAGGCTTGTATCATTAGCTCAGACAAGGGTGTCTGTAACTGCTTGCAAGCATGTTCTTGCATGGTATCATTTTCAGAATGGCCAGGCGTTGCTGTAATGCACTAACATATTTTCTGTCTTGTTCACTCATTTCTTCCAAGCTCAAGATTAAAACGCATGGTTCATGAGGTTTTCTTGAGAAGGACATCTGGCAATTCAGTCATAAAACACCAACCTGGGACCTCCTTGCCATGATCATTGTTGTGGTGTGCCTGATGAAACTTGCCGGCGGGGCTGGCAGAGCAGCTTCCTCATTTGGCTTTTCCAATGGGCTGAAGGTCCAAATCAGTGCTTTTCTTCTTCCAACTATGAAGAAGAGGGAACTTACAAGGGGGCTGGCAGTCAAAGATGCCTGTGCCGCGAGTAATCAAACTGTGAGAAAACATTGGCTCAGATTAAACCTTGAGCTAAACCGCTAATCTACTACCTACAGGATTTGACCACACCAACATTAAGTTAAGCCACCATGCCTCCCAAGATTCCATTCCCTGAAAACAGTTTAGAAATCATCATGCCTCCCAATAGCCAGATGCCATTCCCTGAAAACCTATTGGACATCATCTCACAACACCATATGCAACATGGCTGCAATATCATCAAGCCAATGATGGATAGTGATTTTGACTTAACCACATATCTCGATTCTAGCAACTCTGACAAAGACACCAGGCCACAATCCAAGAAACTGCAAATGCCAAATAAGGAGAGGAATCATCAGGATAATCATGCTCAACTGATGGATGGCTATTTCAATGATGATTGTGTATATAGTGCGCGTGACTTTGGCCAAAGGTTCTGCATGGAGAAATTAATTTTCCTCCATATCTTAAAGGACTTCACTGAAAACTTTCCTTACTTTGTGCAAAATCCAGTAAGTAAATTTGTATTTATTTGTTTTGTATTCAGTTTATTTGATTTATATTCAGCACATATTTATTTTATTTTTTTATATAATTTTTTTCCAGGATTGTACTGGGAAATTGGGAATCAGCCCTTACCAAAAGATCACAGCTGCTCTCCACCAGTTTACCTATGCACTTCCCCTTGACGCCACAGACAAGTTTTGCCAACTTGGAGAAACAACTGCACATCAAAATCTTGAGGTTTTCTGTGGATCAATCCAAGCACTCTATGAAGATCATTACTTACAAGTGCCTAATGAACACAAACTGAAAAGAATATTGGAGGAGAATGCTGCAAGAGGCTTCCCAGGATGTATGGGGAGTATATATTGTATGCATTGGGCTAGGAAAAACTGCCCAACTGCATTGAGTGGGCAGTTTGAAGGAAAAGAAAAAACACCAAAAATGATTTTTTGAACAACAAGAATGTCCTGGATCAATCCCCTCTCTTTCAGCCTTTACTTGATGGGACCAGCTGGGGTGTGGAATTTGAGCTTGGAAATAATCGTAAAAATCCCCTTATTATCTTGTGGATGGCATCTACTACCCATGGTCTACATTAATCCAGTCAAAAATGATTTCAGGACAAGATAGAGCCACTAAACAATTCACTAAAAGAAAAAAAATTGGTTTGCAATGATATTGAATGTACTTTTGCTATTTTACAAGGCCAATTTCAAATCTTGACCAAACCTGCAATTGACTGGTACCCAGACAACATAAAATCAATCATGAAAACATGTATCATTTTGCACATGATTGTTGAATCACAAGCCAAAACTGAACAATATCCTCCCTTACCGCCATCCACCAAGCTTATCCCGCCTCAATCTGAGCCTTTGACCTTACAAGATCAATGTATATGTGAAATTGAGATGTGATCCAAGCTTTTACACAGCAAACTCACCAACAATCTAATCAAGTTTATATGGGACAAGTTGGCTCACTCTAATTCAGAGCCAGAGAACAGCTCAGACAATTTCCAATCTTCTGGTTGATCTTCTTTCATGTCTGCTCTGACACAGTTTTTTTTTCTCTTGCCTTCTCTGTCCTAGTCTTTTTTTATCAATATATTATTATCTTTTCACTCATTTTTTGTTGGTATGTTGCTTGTCACTTGCCATGTTGCATTTACAACTGGTTACTCACACATTTCCAATCATGTTGCTTGTCACTTTCAAGTTTGCATGTATCTCCTGTTACTCACATATTCTCCATGGAACAATGACACTGTTACCCACAAATTTCCAATAAGAAAATGAGACTCTTGATTGCAAAAAATAAATAAAAAATGAGAGGGATCAAAGAAACAGGAGCAAAAGAAAACATACAATAATGAAAACAGATAAAAAAAATAATAGAATAAAAAAAAGATAAAGATAGATACAATTGAAAAAAAAAGATAAACAATAAGTACATCAAAAGTCAAGGTTTGGGGCAATGCAGTCTTCAGTTTGAGTTGGTGGGAAAGAAAGGACTTGAGTTTGGGTTGGATTTTGCTCCACCTCTTCTTCTTCATCAGAGTCCTCCTCCTCCTCTTCATTGTCCTTATAGTTGTCTGCTCCTTGAAGGTATCCATTGCTATCCCCAGGTTGAGATGAGTGATTAATGTTGGAAAGCTTTGAAGAGGGTTTGTTTTGATGTGTGCCATTGATATTGGGGTTGTCACTGTTTCTGTTAGCCTTTTTCCATCAGCCTCTGAGATAATTTTTTTCTTTTGCTCCACCAGGAAGGTTGTGGAACTACTCTAAGGACAGAATAGAGCTTGGGACGGACCTGACTAATGCTGATGGGGAAGAGTGTAACACGAAGAATAAAATAAAAGGTGTGGCTTTTCTATTTTAATCTTAGACTGACTAGTACTTATAAGCTGAATACTAATATCTCTAAGGTATGGGGAGATGAGGAGGAGTTGTGAGAGGAAAAGGTTTGTGAAAAATGGTAAATGGAAATATTATCTAATTGCCTGGGAAAAATGTCTTTGAAGAATTTGAATCTAATATTTGGGGTAAAAGGTCATACAGGTTTTATGGGGTAGAAATCACATTGGTGGTAATACAAAAATATTGGTGGAGTATATATGTATGAAGGCCCTTCAAGAGGCAAAAAAATGATGAGCACAGTATTATAAAAAGCTATGATGATGAGAAAAGGCTACAACAGTATTAGTGATGAACAAAAGTCTACAATTGGAATGGTGAAGTGAAAGTATGTAGTAATGATGAGCAGTTGTTGTAGATTTGTAATGTATTGTTTTACTGAATAACTTCTGATCCAAAAGGAACTCAAGGGTGGTTTGAATGAGTAAATAGGGGTAAAATAAGGTGTAGAATTTGAATCCAAAATAACAATTATGAATATTTGGATTTTTTATATGGTATAGAAGAATTGAATATGAGTGGGAGCTGGGTTACTGCAACATCCTTGAGATCTTTTCAGGGCAACTATCCACACTCTGGAACATAATGTTCAACTCCATCTTCTTTCAATAAATGGAAAGCCATTCTGCTTTAATGTTTGTTGGGAGCTTTGCTTTGGCTGATTGCTTGGCCAACACCTTATTGGATGACTCCAGTAGTTTCATTTTTTTTGCCTGTATTTGTCTTTTTTAACCTTTTGTCTACCTCTTTGGATACCTGGCAGTTGCTCCCAGTCCTTCAATTGGGCTGCTACATTAGAAACAGCAGACTCTTCAGCATTTTTTTTGATTGCAATAGTTGACAGGATGAGACCCAACTTTTGTTTGCCTTTCCAAAAAGTCTCTTGACTTTTGGGATATTTTTCAATAAGGTCCATGCCCAGTCAAATGTGAAGTGCTTGTAATACATATCTTGGGCATTGATCATCCAGTCCTCTGGTTCTGATCCAGAAGCCGGCCATTCAGCAAGCTGGTGACAACGGTGGGCCTGCTACGCTAACAATAGCTGTAGCGTAGCGTAATGTTAGCTTTTGTTGCTACGCTAACACAAAGTTACTGTTAGCAGTTTTTTTTTTCAGCTAACGCTACAAAAATTTTGTCAAAAAAAAAAAATAGCGGTAGCGTAGCGTTAGCGACTTCAAAAAAAAAAAGTTAACGCTACAGGAATTACCTGTTAGCTGATTTGTAGCAGTGTTAGCTGGAACAAACGCTACGCTAACTGTTAGCGTAGCGCTATTTTCAGCTACGCTAACTGTTAGCGTAGCGCTATTGTCAGCTACGCTAACTGTTAGCGTAGCGCTCTTGTCAGCTACGCTAACTGTTCGTGTAGCGCTCTTTTCAGCTACGCTAACTGTTAGCGTAGCGCTTTTGTCAGCTACACTAAGTGTTAGTGTAGTTCTCTTTTCAGCTACACTAACTGTTAGTGTAGCACTTTTTTCAGCTACCCTAACTGTTAGCATAGTGCCCTTTTGCGGTGAGCTAACTGTTAGTTTAGCACTATGCTTGTGGGAGTATAGCAATCATGTCTTTTCTTGAGGATTTGATGCTTTCAAATTAGTATTTCAATGACTCTGATGATTAAAATCAGGTCCCCAGAACAATATTGTCCCAAGATCCATCATTTAACATCAAAGGCATTTCAATAAAAATAAATTAGACATCAACATAAGGACATAATCCTGACTTTTGAGGCCAAATGAAGTTCATTTTATAGTTAACAGGGGGGGATGGCCAAATGGGGATTGTTTTTTTATGGGCCAAAAGCCACATGAAGAAACAATTTGTGTTGAAAAAGAAAAAGAAAAAAAAAACAACAACAACAAAGAAGAAAAAAAAAGAAGAAAAAAAAAAAAAAAAACTTGGAGATAGAAATTAAAAATAAATAAATCAGAAATAAGGTGTTTTGATTGCTGTACTTGCTCAAGTACAGGAGTTAAAGCAGCATGTTGATTTGTTGACTTGTGCAAGTACAGCTTTTTGATTGCTTTGCCTGTGCAAGTACAGGATCCTAATTGAGCAGAGTGGACCAGCTTTGACCCAAGACAGGGGAATTTATTACTCCTGCTATATTAAAAGTGAGTGCAAAATACCTAATTGGTGTCAAACTCATCACAAATCCTACTCACCAATGAGGGTGACACTGATGAGGTATGTTGCAGTTACTGATAGTATAGCAGGAGTGATAAATTCCCTTGTCTGAGGTCAAAGCTGGTCCACTCTGCTCAATTAGTATCCTGTACTTGCACAAGTAAAGCGATCAAAAAGCTGTACTTGCACAAGTCAAAAAATCAACATGCTGCTTTAACTCCTGTACTTGAGCAAGTACAGCAATCAAAACACCTTATTTCTGATTTATTTATTTTTAATTTCTATCTCCAAGTTTTTTTTTTTTTTTTTTTTTTTTTTTTTTTTTTTTTTTCAAAACCAAATTGTCTTTTCCGTGTGGCTTTGGCTCATAAAAAAACAATCCCCATTTGGCTATCCCCCCCTGTTAGCTATAAAATGAACTTCATTTGGCCTCAAAAGTCAGGATTATGTCCTTATGTTGATGTCTAATTTATTTTTATTGAAATGCCTTTCATGTTAAATGATGGATCTTGGGACAATATTGTTCTGGGGACCTGATTTTAATCATCAGAGTCATTGAAATACTAATTTGAAAGCATCAAAGCTGAAAATCAAGACATTTTGTGCAAGGGAAAAACTTTCACCGTGTCCACATCCTTTTCTTTGCCCAACCACCTCACACCAACTATTGGTAAAATCAAACAATATGTAATGCATCAACCAAAATTCTTTTCAGATTGTTCACTTTTCTGGATCTAAAAGTTTGGTCCTGGTTTGAATTAAAACACAAGAAAGAAGTTGGATTTCTCTTCAAAGAGCTTTAATGCAGCAAGATTTTACCTGCTGAAGCCATAAAAACAGCCTTTATTGAGCAGCCATGTTAACTTGTGAAACTCACAGTTAGCAAGAAAAAAAACCGCTATTTAAGCTTAGTGTAATGGGAAAAACTTCAGCTAACAGCTAACATTTAGTGGGAAAGATATCAGCTAACAGCTAATATTTAGCGGGAAAATATCAGCTAACAGCTAACATTTAGCGTAGCGTAGCGATGATGCCGCTACGCTACTGAGAACTTCAAAATCTGTTGGCGCCAGAAACATTACGCTCCTTGTTAGCGTAGCGGTGAATTTTCCCTGCTAACGCTACAACAAAATGGACTGAAAAATTTGTCGCTACGCTAACTGTTAGTGTAGCGGAGTGAAATTTCAGCTAACGCTACAAATTTTCAGGGAAAAAAAAAAACCGCTACGCTAACACTTAGCGGTCAAATAGCGTAGCTTAGCGTAGCGGCCCACCGTTGCTGGTGATACAGGGTGTGAAATTTGAGACAATATTTTTGCAGAGTTTCCACCTGCAAAAAAACATCAGTTTAATATACAAATCACAAAAAAGAAATAAATGACTTACCTAGTATTTAACCTGGCAGGATCTCTCTGCAGCCCAGGGTTATATTTATCAAAGTTGGCCAGAATTTGACCACATAAATCTTCAGTCTTCTGGTTTTTTGATAAAATGGGGTCTTCAGAAATGACAACCCAGATTTTTACCAATTTTTCATCTTCTTCAGGGCCGAAGTTGGGAGCTCAGTGCTCTGCAGATTCAGGGGTTGCTCCAGGTTGTTGGGATATTGCAGCTGGCATGGTTCTCTTGGGCTTTTGGAGTGTTGTAAGTTTTTTGGAGAGTGGTAGATTAGATATTGGTATAGATATTGGTATATCATGTATTCAGGTAACTAAATGACTGTTGGGCAGAAAGAAGGCACATCAATGAGGGTGGGAATGAAGTTTTCACTGAGCTATGTACCTATTTCAATCAAAGCTTAGCATGGCTGAGCAGCTACCCAACACTTATATGCACAGATAGCAGAAAGAGCTGTTATGAGCAGGCACAGCCTCTAGTTTTTCAAGGTAGAAAAATGAATATCCAATTGTTTTTTAAAGTAATTCAAGGAGTCGCAGTGGATAGATGGAGGATAGATGATTGAAGTTACCCAAATGTCACTTGCCATCAAGTGATCATTGTTTTTTCCTGGTGTGTGGATCTTTACACTATAACAAACTGAATAGTATAAAATAGATATACAGATCAGTTTGCACACACACCAACTCTGAAAGGAAGACCCTGCCAGCATAATTGCCTAGGATGAAGACATTCCAGTTGAATGGGCCTTGATAAACGGATTCCCCTGGCACACGCCCACGCCAGTGCCAAAAGGCGTGTTTTTGCACCCCTGCCAGCCCTTTTTTGCGGGTTTGGCGGGCAAAAACAATGCCCAAGCATTGGCTTGCCTTTGAAAAACACCAATGTGGATTGGCATGCTTGACGGCAGCTCACCCGCACGCCAATATGTATGCGGGTGGGCCCGCACGCCCTGGGTATGGCCCATGGGAGACAGGATATAGTCTCCCATAGGCCATAACCCATGGACTATCAGATATTGGTTGGCATGCCTGCCGGCACACCAATCAATACACATAAATTGTGTATTTGTATTGGTTGGCGTGCCGGTGGGCACGCCAATGGCTGACATCAGAGATGTCCAACTTGGACATCTCTGCTGATTTCAGAAGGACAGCCAATATGATTTGGGTTGGCCTGCCAACCCAGCCCCCAATTCCTACCACCAACCACCACCTCACTTCCCCAGCGCCCCCAGCGCCCCCACCCCAAACCCAAACCTTTCAATCAACCCCTTCCGGGAAGCCTGCACCTGCGCCCCGCCCGGATTTGACCCGCCGCACCCCACCACGCCTCAGCCCCCAACCCAAACATTGCAGGGCTCTCCAGTAAGCCCCCTCCTAAGCCCCTTGCCCCCCCTAAGCCCACCAGGCCCAGGCCCAAAGGGCCCCAAGTCCCATTCCCAGGCTTGACCAGGACTGGGCCCGTGCCCCATAAAGGACCTATGATTGATTGCTAAGAAACTTAAAGCCAAAAATAAACAAAAAGAGAATAAGTACTAGAAACAAAGTAAGAAAATATTGAGAATAGGCATACCCAATGAGAAGAAGAATATTCATGAAAGACAACTAATCAAGAAGATTAACCAATGGAATAGAGAAACAAAGCACAGGACTTAAAAAGGAAAAACATAATTAGTAATTGATTTAGATGAATGAAGTATTGTTCACTTCTCACCAAGTTGAGAATGGGATGAGACGCCAACAAGGAATTGAGAGCTTTGGAAAGATCACTTAGAGATGGAAGTGGATTGGAGATGAGGAAGTGAAAAGGAGATGAGAGAGTAAATTGATAGAGAGTCGAAGGAGATGTAGTTGTGATTTATGATGTAGGGAATAGGGGATGTAATAGAGGATGTAGAAGAAGGATAATGTAGAAGGATGATGGAATGAGAATGGATAGTCAAGATGAGAAGGGATAGTTGAGATGTAGTGTAGAAGGATAATGGAATGAAGATAGATAGTAGAGATGGAAGGGATAGTGAAGGGATGGTTGAGATGAGAAGGGATAGTGGAGATGTCAGCCTCTGTGATGCCAAGGAGTAATCCTTCTAGCTACACAAGGTGCAAAATAAAAGATAAAGAGCAATATAAAGCTCTGGGAGAATTTATAAGAGGTAATACCAATAAGGATATGAGGTATGAGCGGTAAAAAATGATTAATTATATTAAATAAATTTAATATAATTAAAAATATGAGGGGCCTGATAAATCAGGGGTGGTTTAATCCCTCAAAGGTATCTTGCAAGCAGAGGATTTAAGTACCTGAACACACTGGGGCCTGTAAACAGGGGTGGTTTAAATCTCAGACAAAAGATGGGGGAGAATCTCAAGAGAAAGGTTTATCTACTTACTAGTAATAAATTACCTTACAGACTTGAGGTTCTTCCAGGGGGAAATTGGGCAGTTGGAAGCGCTTGGAAAGGTTGTTGGAAGAGCTGGGTGGACACTGGGAAATTTCAGGGGAGTAACAAGGGGCTAAAGAACAGATACTAGGACCTTACCAGACAGAATAACAATTGTAAAAGCTATGTAAGTGGGTACAGGTGGTAGTATATATATTAAAGCATGATGAGGCAAAATACACGGGGAACAAGGGCTCCGTAAATGCCTTTCTGGAGCCCTGATGGCGAAACACAGGATGTATTTTTGGCTATGGGAACATTTAAAAGGAAGGGTTTAAGATTTAATACAAATGTATGTAGTTGTTTAATCAAATTTCCATATGTACAGGCTGTCTACTATGGGTACAGCCTGTCTAAGCTCTTTTGCTGGCATCTTGAGGCGCTTCTGAACCTCTGACAAGGTTTGTTATATGTGTTGATCAAAGGTTTTAATTACATGTCAAAATGTATTGATTAAATATCACATGTACCTGTTGATCACATTTGTCAGAGTTTAATTATTTTGTATTGTGTACAATGTGAAATACATGTATTTGTTTGTTCTGTGGGCGCTTCAAGAGCTTCTTGTTTGATCCCTGTAATGCAGGCTCTTTGGGAATGCATGACTGCAGAGATCTGTCAATCAATAATTTCCCACTAAGGATGTAATATATTTATTTTGAACAGTTGTTCAATTGTTATTTTTAGAAGGTTCTCATGTGATTTCCTTCCTCTGGTTCGTGGCCTTTGTCCCTCTGAATCATCCTTAGTGTACTTAGTATTTAATTAAATAAAATAAATAAATAAATAGATAATATAGTATATTACTAGTATTATATACTTATATTATTAATGTCATATGTATTTATTTTATTATGTTATTATTTAAATACATTCTTATTTCGTTTTTTTGTACATGTATTTATGGTTTTTATTTTTAATGTATAATAATTAATTCAGCGCTTTTAGTGGTAATATTCTTTCAAGTTGTTTTACTACTAGAAGTTTTAAGTTATCTGGGGTACTTTGGCTGAAGTACCCTAGGTTATTTTACACGCTCTTTAAGATTATAAAATAATATTTCCATTTATGTTATTATTTACTAGCATATTCCTTGTTTTATACTTAATATTGTATTTGTTTATTTATTATTAATTTACTATGTAATAATGTATTTATTATTTACATATTACTTTTTTATGTTGCTTTATCTTATTATTATTCATTTATTACTCTTTGTTAAGTAATTAATACTATATTTTTTATTTATGTTTATTTTTGTACTAGTCAGGTTGTCTCTGAACTAGTAGCAAGCTGACAGGAGATAAGAAGGGATGGTGGAGATGAGAAGGGATAGTGAGCAAGATCAAGTCAAGAGAGATGACCAATGGTTTGAAAAGATGAGTTAGGTTTAACTTGAGGATAACAAGGTTTTGCTGTTGCCCCGGATTCAGCTTTCACAGAAGTAACACATAAAGAGAAAGGAAGACATCAAGTTTCAACACCCCATTTTCCCCCAAGCCCAAAAGGGGCCCAAGATGGGCGCCCAAAGGACCACATCCCAAGCCCCAGATATCTGCAAGGAAGCTTTCACTGGCCCAGCTGATAGCCCCAAAGTCCTAAAGGGCCCAGGAAAAAGGCCCACAAGCCCCAAAGGCCTGATATCAATGCAACAAACAGGCCTAAAGGGCCCAGGAATAGGCCCTAGATCCCCTGGCCCTAGATCCCCTGGCCCTAGATCCCCTGAAGGGCCCCAAAGTAAGCTAAAAACGCTGATTAGGCTTGGTGTTAGGCTCAAAGGGGCCTAAAGGGGCCTAAAGGGCCCATAATTAAGCTAAAAATTCCCACAAGGGCCCCACCTCAAGCTCAAAAGGTGTCAGCCTCCCTGATGCCAAGGACAAGTCCTTCTAGCTACAGGTGGTGCAAGAATGATTGGAAAAGAGTGGTAAACTCTGGGTAAGGTAAAAGAGTTACAATTCCCAAATAATATGGGGGAATTGTGACGTAAAATTTAGAGAAAAAGGTGGTAATAATTATATTAAATAAATTTAATATAATTAAAACCAGAGGGGCCTGATAAATCAGGGGTGGTTTAGATCCCTCTAAGGTATCTTACAAATAAATTGCAGATGATTTAGGTACCTGGAACACTGGGGCCTGTTGGAACAGGGGTGGTTTAATCCCAGGAAAGGAAAGTGGGGAATATCTTCAAGAAAAGGGTTATTACTTACTAGTAATAAACCTTGAGGGATCTTGGGGATATTCTGGGTGAAACTGGACAGTTTGAAGCGCTTGGATGGATGGATGGTGGAGCTAGGTGGGCACTGTGAAGTTGTTGGGGAAGACAGGGCTAAAGAATAACTACTAAGAATGTCAGCCACTGAGTACATATCACAGTACCTGACATGTACCACGTAACTGCAATTATTATTAATTATTATTATCTCTAATAATAATTACTATTCTTATTTATTATTATTATACATTCATTATTATTATTACATTACTATTATAATTGTTAAAGTACCTTAATTACAATAATTAATATAAATACTTTAACAATATATTCATTAATAACTCATGAATAATTCTGGTTAAGCTATGTACTCCTGTTATACAAGATACATAACTTGTAGGCCCTTTACCCTCCTTTCACGTGAAATATCCAGAGTAACAGATGTCACTCTTTCCCCTCTGATTACGCCCACATTCCTTAACATTGGAATATTTTCACATATAAGATATGTACTTTAATATCTTAATAATAAAAGAACTTATTAATATTATAATAATTAATACTTATAAGATGTACCAATAATAAATGACATCATTATAAGTTAATAACTTTATTAATATTAATAACAGATCAATTAATACAAATGTCATGATGTGATCCAATCCCACTAAGGAATACTGATCAAAGATGTGTCCCATAACACAGCCTTAGTAGAAATCACATCATAAACATTAACAGATCCTCCCAAAAGGATCTGTCTTGCCCCTGAAGTTCCACAGTACCTCCCAGGTCATGGAAGCGCTCACAGTTCCCCCTTGAGGAGCTCTTACAATATATAAACAGACTGTAAACAGTTGTTTATCTCCCAGAGAATATTTAGAACACCTTAGCACAGTACATACCTTAGAGTTATTTACCTTGCTTAGTTCCCATTCTCCAACAATCCCCCAATTCTGGATAATCTATAGTTTAATACTGTTATTACCTCAAGAATTGGCCACAAACTACCTTCAATAAGGTAGTCACCACGAACCCAAGTGAGTATCTCCTTGGATGCCTATTAATACTTTGTATTGATTTGGATGCGCCTAATTAGAGCAATTAGAGCAAGCCTCTCAGACAAGACTTACTGATTGAGGAAGCACCTTTTTACAGGACTTAAATATTACCCAAACCACTTTACACCATCAACCTAACTCAGTTACAACCATTAACCACGGTTAGTTCCACACCCAGGCTGACAAAGAAGCTTACCAGACTGTGTTATAAAGATGTATATCTAATAATAAGTGGGTAAGGTTGTTAGTGGGTATTGGGAAGCATGAGGAGCCTTCTTTGGGCGGTTGAAGAGCTCCTTAAATAGTCTTGAGTTCCCTCTGGGGACCCTGTAGGTGTTATTGGCCAACTTGTGGGATCTTTGGACCACATTTTGGCCATTTTTGCTTTCTTGGTGACGCTTCAGCAGCCCTTGCTTTGAATACACGTCACCAATTGAGTTTATTATGATATTTATTTATTATTTGTTCATTTATATTGAGGTACAGTCTGTAGTACATTAGTACTAGTTGTTATGGATTAATACTAGTGGCTTATTTGTATTTATAATTATTATTTGTTCATTTATATTGAGATACAGTCTGTAGTACATTAGTACTAGTTGTTATGGATTAATACTAGTGGCTTATTTGTATTTATAATAAGCCACAGTATTGTTTGTACTGTTTGTTCACTCAATGTATTTTATTTATATGTATAAATAAATAATACCATTCATGACATTTAATTATTTAGTCCCCAGTGATCTTTATTACATATGTAACATATGTAATGAGGTCACTGGGGCGTGTTTTTATAGATTTGGGTGTACCTGAGTGACTGTGGAGTCCGCATGCTAAGTTGAGAGCCTGTAAGGGGCTTAATGTTTGCGCGGGGGCTTATATCCCAACTTTGGCGTGGGCTTTCAGTCACGCGGGTTGAACTTCAAGTTCTGCGGACTGCGGTACGCGGGGTTTGAGTAAAACACGGTGTATTTACACTATCTCTCCTAATTTACACAAAACCTCATTTCCGTGACTGGAAATGGGGTTTAAGCATATGTATATATATATATAAGCATTTAATTACGGCAAGTACTTTTTATTTTAAAAGGTACTTGCTAATTCTTCTTTGCTAATTTACATAGTGAAGGAGTGGGAATTAGGGGTACCTGTGAGTGAGGTACCCTAGGTTAAATTTAGTGTAGATTCAGAATATTAAATAATACTCTAACTATTATTTGATATTCTATATTTTTTATAATAATTTTGTGGGCAACTTGTGACAGGTTGCTCTGTCATAGTAGCAAGCTGACAAAAGGGCTTCAATTGCCCCACGTGAAGCTACCAAGGGTCTATTGGGCTTTGAATTAAGCTTCAATGGGCCTAAAGGGCCCTGGAACATTCCCCAAACTGATCAGTGCATCAAGAATCATGTGTCAAGGGCCTTAAAGGGCACATTACCTGTTGGGATATATGGTTATAGCTAGGTATGCTTCAACCAAATCACCAGACTCAATCCTTTATTTAGTTCCTCATAGGATTAGTCTAAATGTTTCTTCTCCAGTGAATCAGAACCATGTCTTTTTGTTCTCACTAAGTGCCACAAGACTTTCAGTCTGTGAACTTCAGTCATTGTATCCCCTGTTTGTCTCAACATTACCCATCCTCCAATGCTTTCCACTTCCACAGGGTTTATCAAATAACTAACAAAATTGTTCTTTATTCTATTTCCCAGACTCACACAGTATACCACAGCTGTCCTCTACCGTAATCCATCAAATATCTTACCTCTCTCTGTAAGTGTAAAATTTTACTTTCATATTGTTCTCTCAATAAATACTATTCCACCAGATTTGTATAAAACATGTCCCATCCAGACCAAAATAACACAATGAACTACCAAGCTTCTAGCCTGTAAGGCTTCTATGTCAAAGAAAATCATCAGGCTGGCCCCCCTTTTCCGAATGTTCATCCCAACCAACCCTTCCACCAGTACCCTCATGTCAACTCCCAATGCAGGCCTTAAAACTCACACCCAGTTCATCAACCAGCTCCTCCATTTACCCACCACAGCCAACCACATGGGAAATGTAAAGCCACACCTTCTTGCCTGGTATTCCCCCCAGCAATGTACCCACCAGCATAATGTATCCAGCTCAACCACCAGTCCACCTCCTAAATCCAGATCACTACTCTGTTTTAGTAGAATATCATCCCATCAAAAAACTTTGCGGCATCTATCTTTGTGCCATCCATGCAAGCCTTCACACCATCCACACATTCTCAGTATCATCCTCCCACAACCATTCTCATCCTACCCGCAATCCAACCCCCCAAAAACTGCAGCCCTCCAGAAACCAAAATGTTTACAACAACCCACTGGCCATTGCACCAATATCTCAACAGTCCCATTTGTACCACACTCACTACACTCCCATGGAGCCATTCACCACAACTCACTCACTCCCCTTCACCCTCCTTACTTCAAGCTATTTCAGCTCTTCCTACTCCGCTTCAACAGGCTCTTGCCGCATTTTCTCCCCACGCCAGCGTGCACCAGCTTTCATCCAACCCAACACCCAATTGCCTGCAGAAGAATCCACATCCCTGCATCCACCCCACTCCCCTTGGCCCCACCAGTTCCAGAAAAGGAAAATGAGGAATACTAATGAACCTGTGACAGTATTTCAGAGAAAATAAGACCAAAAACTAGAAACAAATGAAGTAAGATATAAAAGAACAAGTAAAGGAGGTATATAGATGTTGAGAATAATTGATAAGAGAAAAAACTTGAGACAGATGGCTATCTGTAGAAGAATAACTGAAGATTGTAGAAGTGAGGCATAGTTGAGTAAAGCTAAGTGATTGAGATTACTGATTAGTTGTGAAAAATAAAATGAGAGACAACCAGAAGGAAAACAAAACCAGAATAGAAGCAATGAGACTAGTATAGTACTAAAAAAGGTGTGCAAAGATCTGATGATAGAAAACTAATGAAAAGATGAATAAAATTAGTATGATGAAATTGAATGTGACCAATGGGAGGATTATGTTGTCAGGTTGCATTTCTCACCAAGTGGAAAGCTATTACAGGCAGTCATTGTTAAAGCTGGGATGAGACTTGTCAGAGAAGAAGCTGAAGCATTGATCTTGATGAGATCTTGGTTGTTTGGGAGAGAGAACAGAGAGATCAACAAGGAGTTGAGTTTCTTTGATGATAAAGGAAGAATTGAAGGAAGTAGAATTCAAGTGTGGAAGAGTGGAAGTTGATGATCTTTTTTTGTCTTCTGTAGCAATGGGAGTGAGAATAAGCAAGTGACATGTAGGTTTCAGTTGATGAGATAAAGTTAACAAGGGCGGTATGAATGCACATCTTTCCACAATGAGTGCCAATTCAGATCAGTTTTCAACAGGCATTGATAAACGCACGCCAACGCCAACCCGCATGCCAATTTTTTTTGGCGTGCGGGGCCTACACGCCATGTTTGTTTGGCGTGTAGGGTCTACACGCCAAAAAAAAAGGGCGTGTGAGACCCACACGCCATTTTGTTTTTGGCGTGTGGGCCCCGCACGCCAAATAAAATTGGCGTGTGGGCCCCGCACGCCAATTGTTTGGCGTGCGGGTCCCCCCTTGCTCACGTAATCGAATGGGAGGGCCCATTCGATTACGTGAGCGAGCCCTCCCGGCACAAGGCTGTATAACCTCGTCAGCCGGGAGGACTTCCTCCCGGCTGACAAGGTTATACAACCTTGTCGGCCAGGAGGAAGTCCTCCTGGCTGACGAGGTTGTATAACCTTGTCGGCCAGGAGGACTTCCTCCCGGCTGACAAGGGTATACAACCTCGTCAGCCAGGAGGAAGTCCTCCTGGCCAACGAGGCTGTATAACCTCGTCAGCCGGGAGGACTTCCTCCCGGCTGACGAGGTTATACAACCTTGTCAGCCAGGAGGAAGTCCTCCTGGCCGACGAGGCTGTATAACCTCGTCAGCCAGGAGGAAGTCCTCCTGGCCGACGAGGTTGTATAACCTCTCAGCCGGGAGGACTTCCTCCCAGCTGACAAGGTTATACAACCTCGTCAGCCAGGAGGAAGTCCTCCCGGCCGGCGAGGCTATACAACCTCGTCGGCCAGGAGGACTTCCTCCTGGCTGACGAGGTTGTATCCGGCCGAGGAGGCTATACAGCCTTGTCGGCCAGGAGGACTTCCTCCTGGCTGACAAGGTTGTATAACCTCGTCAGCCGGGAGGAAGTCCTCCCGGCTGACGAGGCTATACAACCTCGTCAGCCAGGAGGACTTCCTCCTGGCTGACGAGGTTGTATAACCTTGTCAGCCGGGAGGAAGTCCTCCCGGCTGACAAGGTTATACAGCCTCATGCCGGGAGGGCTCGCTCACGCAATTGAATGGGCCCTCCCATTCGATTACGTGAGCAAGGGGGGACCCGCATGCCAAAAAATTGGCGTGCGGGGCCCACATGCCAAAAAAAAATGGCGTGTGGGAACCACACGCCATTTTTGGCGTGTGGGTCTCACACGCCCTTTTTTTCTGGCGTGTAGACCCTACACGCCAAAAAAAAATGGCGTGTAGGCCCCGCACGCCAAGAAAAATTGGCGTGCGGGTTGGCGTTGGCGTGCGCGCTTGGCGTGCGTTTATCAACGCCCGTTTTCAACAAATACCCTGCTAGTAAGTCATATGTCTTCCTTGGATATCCTTTTATGCACATCTGAACCCATCCAACTTTTAATCTGGCTTCTATCTGTGCAGGAGGAGCCTGATGAGAACTCCTCAAAGAAACCTCTGTTAACAGCAGAAGATGTTGAAAATTACAATTACTCAGTTGGCAGTTAGTTAATTCCTCTTCTCCTCTGTCTGTCCCACATTTTGCCTGACATATTTCAGCCACAGAGTACATATCACAGTACCTGACATGTACCAAGTAACTGCAAAAGTATTATTAATTATTATTATTAATAATAATTACTATTCATTATTTATCCTTATTATTATCATTTATCATTATTCCTTTATGAATTCATCAATTAAATTCATCATAGTACATTCATTACTATAAGTAATAAACATACTTTAATATACATTCATTAAATAACACATGAATAATTCAGGCTACTCTATGAACTCTTGTTATACAAGGCACGTACCTTGTAGGCCCTTTGCCCACCTCTCATGTGAAATATCCAGAGTAACAGATGTCACTCTTTCCCCTCTGATTACACCCATATTCCTTAACATTGGAATATTTCATGTAATATTTACTTGAATATCTTATCAACAAAAGAACTTATTAATATTAAAATAATTAATAATTATAAGATGTGTCAATAAAAAAATGACACCATGATAAGTTAATATATTTCTTAATATGAATAACAAATCTTTTAATATAATTATGATGATGTGATCAAATACCACTAAGGATCACTGATCAAAGATGTGTCCCATACCACTACCTTAGTAGAAATCACATCATAAACATTAACAGATCCTCCAAAAGGATCTGTCTTCCCCCTGAAGCTCCCCAGTACTTCCCTGGTCCTGGAAGCGCTCAAAGTCTCCCCCCCTGATGAGATCTTACAATATATAAACAGCCTGCAAAAAGTTGTTTATCCCCCAGAGAAATATTAGAACACACCAGCACGGTAAATACCTTAGAGTTATTTACCTTGCTTAGTTCCCATTCTCCAACGATACCCCAATTCTGGATAATCTATAGTTCAATACTGTTATATCATCAAGAATTGGCCACAACCTACCTTCAATAAGGTAGAAAACCACAAACCCAAGTGTGTAACTCCTTGGATGCCTATTAATACTTTGTATTGATTTGGGTGCACCCTTAGAGCAAGCCTCTCAGACAAGACTTACTGATTGAGGATTAATCCTTTTTACAGTATATTTCACCACAAACCCCTTTTAAATCATCAACCTGACTTTGTTACAACCATTAACCACGGTTAGTTCCACACCCAGGCTGACAAAATATATGGTATTTTCAGATCCAATGGACCCTCCACCTGAACACAAGTTCAGATGTGTGGGTGTTGATAAAAGCACGCCAATTTACTTTGGCGTGCGGGTCCCACACGCCATTTTGTTTTTGGCGTGCAGGGCCTACACACCAAAAAAAAGGGCGTGTGGGAGCGCAGGCCAAACAACTGGTGTGCGGGTCCCACACTCCAATTTTTTTTGGCGTGTGGGCCCCGCACGCCAAAAATGATTGGCCTGTAGGTCCCACACGCCATTTTTTTGGTGTGTGGGATAGCTCACGTAATCGAACCGGTGGACCAGTTTGATTACAAGAGCAAGTCCCCACACACCAAAAAATTGGCGTGTGGGAACTCTTGTCAGCCGGCCAGGAGGAGTTCCTCCTGGCCAACAAGGTTATACAACCTCGTCAGCCGGGAGGAAGTCCTCCCAGCCAACGAGGTTGTATAAACTCGTCAGCCAGGAGGAGTTCCTCCTGACCAAAGAGGTTGAACCGCCTCGTTGGCCAGGAGGAAGTGCTCCTGGCTGACAAGGTTGTATAACCTTGTCAGCCAGGAGGAATTCCTCCTGGCTGAGGAGGTTGTATAACCTCGTCATTGACCACATGATGGAACAGGTGAGCAAGAAGCAGTGAACCAGGTTGAGCAAACCAGAGGTATTGGAGATTGTGATTTTTGTCCTAAATTTCCTTGTAGTCCCAGTTGGAAGTCTTGAGGCATTGTAGGAGGGACTCAACAGGTGTGTCTCCAGCCCTTTTCTCAGCTCTGTGGGGTGACTTTGTGTTGTATGTTGTCCAATTGGTAACAAAGCGCCCCTCAGTTGTGCTGAGCTGCCAGGCCCTGAGGGAGCATGCCAAGAAATTTCAGATGTTCCACCTCTGCTTGACCCTCCTTACTGAGGTTGTTGTAGATAACCTCATGCTGCACTTCAATCACATTGTGACTGTGGGGGAAAGAAGTGCTGCAGAGATCCCAGTGATTGTTAAAGTGGTCCTGAGCAATTGCTTTGTGACCAGATATTTGGAAGGGGCACCCAACTCATTCATTCCTTGATGCTTGAGCCTGGCTGGATTTGGGCTTTGTTTTGTCTTTGCCACACAGTGTGCATGATAGTTAGACATTTTTCCCAGCCTTTGATTTGGTCACACTAAGCTTGTAGCCATGTGCCTTTGCCCAGGTTTGAACAAACAGCTTCAACACATCAACACATCTGGGGCGTTGATAAACGCACACCATTTTATTTTGGCATGCAGGTCCCACACACCTTTTTTTTTTTGGCGTGAAGGGCCTAAACGCCAAAAAAAAAGGGTGTGTGGGAGCGCAGGCCAAACATTTGGCGTGTGGGTCCCTCACACCAATTTTTTTTGGCGTGTGCCAAAAATGATTGGCATGTAGGTCCCACACGCCAATTTTTTGGCGTGTGGGATAGCTCACTTAATCAAACCGGTGGACCGGTTTGATTACAAGAGCAAGTCCCCACACGCCAAAAAATTGGCGTGTGGGAACTCTTGTCGGCCGGCCAGGAGGATTTCCTCCCGGCCGACGATCTTATACAACCTTGTCAGCCGGGAGGAACTCCTCCCGGCCGACGAGGTTGTATAACCTCATCAGCCAGGAGGAGTTCCTCCTGGCCAACAAGGTTATACAGCCACGTCGGCCAGGAGGAAGTCCTCCTGGCTGACGAGGTTGTATAACCTTGTCAGCCGGGAGGAGTTCCTCCCGGCCGACGAGGTTATACAACCTTGTCAGCCGGTGTGAGACTCCAAAAGTGGTTTTCACCTCTTTTGGCTGAATGTAGCAAAGTATTGATGGGTGAAAACCCTGCCTCTCTGAAAGCAAAAGACTAACAAAACCCCCAGCTAGGCTGGAAGAAGAAGACAGTGGTCTAGTGTAGTTGAATAATTATATCAAATATATTCTGCATGTATCATTATGCATAATCATCACCAATACTCTCAGGGTGTGTACCACAGTGCATCCAGTTTTTGACAATCATTTTTGACAGTTTTTGTTTGCACTTTTTTGAAAACTAGATTTTGCAATTGGGAAAAACAGAAACACATACCATAGTTATTTTCTCCTGGGGCCTTCATCCATTCCCAGGAGCTAGATACAGAACATTATGGTCAACTCCCCCAAGATTCATTCTCCAGAACTTTCCCAAAATGAGCTCCAATGTTCTTTTCCTCATTTTGGTTGCAGCAGGTGTAGCAGTACTTATGCAAGTGTACTACTGTCATCAAAATGGGGAACCATACTTTGGTGATGGTGGGAAATCAAAGTATGTTTGTTTTATGTTGGAAATTTCCCAACCAGATCTCTTTTGGGAAATCACCAGCCTACAGCAACCTACACTTGACTTCCTGGTCAAGGAACTCCAAGACAATGGGCTCCTCAAAGCTGGAAGATCAGTAATGAACAGCCATAAAATTTTGTTGAAGTCTCTATACTGCCAATTGGAAAGTATTTAATGGCTCTATTATTTCAATACAAACCAAATAGTGACCTCAATTTTTTCCCTCATCTACAGATATTTTGGAGATGTAATCAAAGCCCATTTCCAGCTTTACCCTTGTTATGTCAAGTAGAATTCAGCTACAACCACTTTCCCTGACCACATTCAAAACAATCTCAAATACAATCCATTCAATAATTGCCTTGGAGCTCTTGATGGTGTCCTTGTATCAGCAGATTTACCAACCCACATGCAATCTTGTTGGCAATCAAAAAAGGGCTTAATCTCACAAAATATCTTAGCAGCAGCAAATTTCAACTTCAAAATTTTATAATGTTCTAGCAGGGTGGGAGGGTAGTGCGCCTGAAATTTGAGCCTTCAATGATGCCACATCAATAGGTCTCAATACACCTGAAAAAATATTTTTAGCTGATGCTGGGTATGGTTTGCAACCTGGCTTGATGGCCCCTTACCAAGTGGTCTGCTATCAACTCAAAGAGCAAGCAAGCATGGGCTTATACCCCTCAAATTACAAAGAGCTCTGCAACTTACAGAATGCCTCCCTCAGAAATTCATTGAATGCTTATTTGGATGCTTGAACAAAAATTGTGATTCTCAAGTCAGCTCCTAAATTTGAATTACAAAAGCAAGTACAGCTCATTTATGCTGTTTTCTGTTTGTGGAACTGCATCTGAAAAAAAAAATCACTTGAATCACTCTTGGAAGAAAGTGAGGGACCCAAGAGCTTCCCAAGTATGGCAAAGTCTGAAAATATGTTGACAGATGCACTGTCAAAAAACTGGACTCTAATCCACTAATTGTGGTGTGTACAGTAAGGAATACTAAAGAATTCATACTTTTAACTGTGTAATAAAAATATATGACTGTATCAATATTTAATTCAGCGTTATAAAAACACTAAGTAACAAAATTAAACAGGTTCTTACCTTGCTACCAAAATTCTAATTGGGAGAAAGCTCCACAGAAAGTTTAACCAGATTAATACATGGTTCTTCCAATAAAATTAAGTAATGTTAATTTAATTGGGGGGATTTGAAGAGTTGTAACTGCTACAATAGTTATAAGTAGAATAAGGCCAGTCCTCCAAACTTACAGGAGAAGGTGAGTGCCCTTTTAGCTTATAATAAGTTATCTAATGTGGTGGTAAAACTGATGGGGAGGATATCTTAAATTTAGTGAAGAAAACTCCTCTTTAAATAATAAAAAGATCACACTGTCAAAAGAATTCGATGGTGGTGATCAGATTAAATTTACCAGGGGAAAGTGATAACCCTTTCTGTGATCAGATGTGAAATAATGTTGTCATTTTAATTTAAAATGATGCCATACTTATTTCCCATTTATTTAAGATAGTATGATATTTTATTGCAACTTCAATTAAATCATTTCACTAAGGAATACTTGTGAATAAGATTCCTAGGGGTTTGTGCTTGAAAAAGTGCTTGTCCTAGAGGAAAATCCAAGTCAAATCAAATATATAAATGATATAATACATAATACATAAAGATTTACCTATATTTATGTGTAATCTAATAGTATGGATTATCATGGATTAAGCTGGGATCTTCCAGGATTGTCATGAAGAAAACTATAGCAATAAATGGTTATTTATCCATGTATTGCATGTTTGAAAATTGATTTTCCAAACATTTCCCTTAGTTAAATTTTACTTATATTTTTGGTAAAAAATACATAAATTTTAATAAGGATTTGGTATGTGGTCATGATTGTGGCTTGAGCTCAGATCCTTCTGCCTGAGTCATATATTTCTAGGCCTGTTCTTAATTTTTAAGCTATGAGACAATTTGTCAAAATGGCTAAGTCTAATTTTTGTTTTGTTCAGAATTTCAAAGTAAATAATAATACTAATAGAAATAAAGAATAATTATCATTATTCAAGCTTGCAGGTTCAAGTATTAGTTAGGAATAATTACATAGTAATAATCAAATGTAATATCTTGGTGGCTGACATGCGGAAAATGAAAATCTCATGAAGATACACCAAGACCAACTAGCTCATAGGTTATGGAACCAATGTCAGCCTACCTGATGCCAAGATGATAAATCTTCTAGCTTCACAAGCTGCAAGGATATGTAATTTTGGTAAAATGTTTGTAAAAATATTTCTGAAACAATTTCAGATGATTTGGTGCATAAAATGTTAATGTTTATATGTTTTTTATTTATTTAATTTTTAATCAAAAATAAAAATGAAAGAGGGGCCTGGTAAATCAGGGGCTTTTTAGATCCCTCTAGGTATCTTGCAAAAAAGCAGAGGATTTGAATAACCTCATAAAACAGGGGCCTGATCAGGGTGTTGATACACGCACGCCAAAGGCGCACGCCAACGCCAACCCACACACAAATTTCTTTTGGTGTGCGGGGCCTACACGCCATTTTTTTTGGCGTTGTGGAACTCCTAAATGATCAGGAAAGAGCTTGAAGGGGAAATAGACAACAAATCTAGTAAGTAGAAGATGTTGAAGCTACAGGTGCTGATGAGGCTGCCCTTCTTGACTAATGCTGAGGGGAAAGGGTTTCACTAAGAAAAAGAAAGAAAAGAGGTGTGGCTATATTTCTACTAATCCTTAGACTGCTGCTACTAATGGGAACTTAGGCTGTTTAATCAATCTGAGGCAGGGACCTTGAGAGGAGTGAGAAAAGCACTGAGAAAGAGTATAGGGTATGTGTTATGATTGTTATTTGTGTAAAGGTTGATGCAAAAGTAAATGTAAAAGGTTTATAGGTGAAGGTAAATGTAAACTGTACTTTAATAAAAGGGGAGTGCATGCCCTATCCATAGAACTAAGGGGAGTTCTACTTATACAAAGGGCACAAGATGGCTGATCCTGGCAGTAAAGAGAAAGGGGAAATGTGTTCAGAGGTATACAACCAAAAGAGAGTAGTGATAGTGTAAGAAAGATGAGCCAATGTAGCTAGAAATATGTATATAAGGAATATAATGTGACTAGTAACCAAAGAGGATGATAATGACAGAAGAAGTAATTATGTAATATGAATGACTGTGCTGTACAACTTTATACCAAAGAAGACATAAACTACAGAAAAGTAGGTAATATCTATGTTTTATTCATGTACTGTATATTTATAAATCAATACCTTGTATAATATCCTATGGGGTTGTAGTATTGGTAAAGTGATGCAGTTATAAGTGGTAATATTCTAAGAATGCTAATAACTTCTGGACCAAAGGGAAATCAGGGGTACTTTGAGTGAGTGACTAGGGGTAGTTTTGTATGTAGAATCTGATTATGTAATAATAATGAAGTATATGTGAGAGGAAATGTAAGTTGTTGATGATTGTATGTGAAAAGGTATGGATTACCACAGCGTGCGGGGTCTACACGCCAAAAAAAAAGGGCGTGTGGGAGCGCACGCCAATTTTCGGCGTGCGTGTCTCACACGGCCTTTGTTTTTGGCGTGTAGGCCCCGCACACCAAAGAAAATTGGTGTGCGGGTCCCACACGCCAATTGTTTGGCGTGTGGGACTTGCTCACGTCATCGAACCGGTGGACCGGGTCAATGACATGAGCACGGCCCACACACCAATTGTTGGCGTGTGGGAACGCTCGTCGGCTGGCCAGGAGGAACTCCTCCTGGCCGATGAGGTTATACAACCTCGTCAGCCAGGAGGAAGTCCTCCCGGCTGACGAGGTTATACAACCTCATCAGCCAGGAGGAAGTCCTCCCGGCCGAGGAGGTTATACAACCTCGTCAGCCAGGAGGAAGTCCCTCCTGGCCGACAAGGTTGTATAACCTCGTCAGCCGGGAGGACTTCCTCCCGGCTGACGAGGTTGTATAACCTCCTTGGCTGGAAGGACTTCCTCCTGGCTGACAAGTTTGTATAGCCTTGTCAGCCGGGAGGAAGTCCTCCCGGCTGACGAGGTTATACAACCTTGTCGGCCAGGAGGGACTTCCTCCTGGCTGACGAGGTTGTATAACCTTGTCGGCCGGGAGGACTTCCTCCTGGCTGACAAGGTGATACAACCTCATTGGCCAGGAGGGACTTCCTCCTAGCTGACAAGTTTGTATAACCTCATTGGCCAGGAGGAGTTCCTCCTGGCCGGCTGACAAGCGTTCCCACACGCCAACAATTGGCGTGTGGGGACATGCTCATGTCATCGACCCGGTCCAATGGTTTGATGACGTGAGCAAGTCCCACACGCCAAGCAATTGGCTTGTGGGACCCGCACGCCAATATTTCTTGGCATGCGGGGCCTACATGCCAAAAAAAAAGGGTGTGTGAGACCCGCACGCCAAAAATTGGCATGCGCTCCCACACGCCCTTTTTTTTTGGCGTGTAGACCCTACACGCCAAAAATAAAATGGCGTGTAGGCCCTGCATGCCAAAAACAATTGGCGTGCGGGTTGGCGGTGGTGTGGGCCTTTGGTGTGCGTTTATCAACGCCTGCCTGATCAAGCAGGGGTTGTTTAAATAACAGGTATTTGGAAAGGAAGGGGAAAGAGCCACAGACAGAGAAATGGTTATAACTTACTGTTAGTGATTTAACTGTTTGGGGAGCTTTTGAGGGAATTTTCTATGGGACTATTGATTAAATACTTAAGGAACTTACCAGGGAAGAGGCTGGTGGCAATGCTTTGTTAAAAGTGAGTACTCTAAGTAATGTAATGTCTAATAATCTGGGGAATCCTTTCTTGGGGGAAAATGGAGCTCCTTAAATACCTTTTGGTACCAGCAACGGTGGGCCCGCTACGCTAACAATAGCTGTAGCGTAGCGTAATGTTAGCTTTTGTTGCTACGCTAACACAAAGTTACTGTGAGCTGATTTTTTTTCAGCTAATGCTAAAAACATTTTGTCAAAAAAAAAAATAGCAGGTAGCGTAGCGTTAGCAACTTCAAAAAAACAAAGTTAACGCTACAGGAATTACCTGTTAACTGATTTGTAGCGGTGCTAGCTGGAACAAACGCTACGCTAACTGTTAGCGTAGCGCTCTTTTCAGCTACGCTAACTGTTAGCGTAGCGCTCTTTTCAGCTACACTAACTGTTAGCATAGCGCTCTTCTCAGCTATTCTAACTGTTAGCGGAGTACCCTTTTGTGGTGAGCTAACTGTGAGTTTAGCGCTACACTAACTGCTGTTTTTTTATAAAAAAAAAACAAAGGAACAAAAAGGAACAAAAAGGAAAAAACAAATTGATCCTAATTGAGCAAAGTGGACCAGCTTTGACCTACGACAGGGGAATTTATCACTCCTGCTATACTATAAGAGTAGTGATGAGGTTAAAACCAATCAAGAAAACTTAAAGGGGGGTCAGTCAGGTGCCCCTGAGAGTTTTCTGAGTTTGTACAAGGCTTAACCCAGGGCGTTGATAAACGCACGCCAAGTGCGCACGCCAACGCCAACCCGCACGCCAATTTTTTTTGGCGTGCGGGGCCTACACGCCATTTTTTTTTGGCGTGTAGGGTCTACACGCCAAAAAAAAAGGGCGTGTGAGACCCACACGCCATTTTTTTTTGGCGTGTGGGCCCCGCACGCCAGATAAAATTGGCGTGTGGGCCCTGCACGCCAAAAAATTGGCGTGCGGGTCCCCGCTTGCTCACGTAATCGAATGGGAGGGCCCATTCGATTACGTGAGCGAGCCCTCCCGGCTGACGAGGTTATACAACCTCGTCAGCCGGGAGGACTTCCTCCCGGCACGAGGCTGTATAACCTCGTCAGCCGGGAGGACTTCCTCCCGGCTGACGAGGTGATACAACCTCGTCGGCCAGGAGGAAGTCCTCCTGGCCAACGAGGTTATACACACCTCGTCGGCCGGGAGGACTTCCTCCTGGCCGACAAGGTTATACAACCTCGTCAGCCGGGAGGACTTCCTCCTGGCCGACGAGGTTGTATCACCTCGTCAGCCGGGAGGAAGTCCTCCCGGCTGACGAGGTTATACAGCCTCGTGCCGCGAGGAAGTCCTCCCGGCTGACGAGGTTGTATAACCTCGTCAGCCGGGAGGAAGTCCTCCCAGCCAACAAGGTTATACAACCTCGTCGGCCAGGAGGACTTCCTCCTGGCTGACGAGGTTGTATAACCTCGTCAGCTGGGAGGGCTTGCTCACGTAATCGAATGGGCCCTCCCATTTGATTACGTGAGCGAGGGACCCGCACGCCAAACAATTGGCGTGCGGGGCCCACACGCCAAAAAACAATGGCGTGTGGGAACCACACGCCATTTTTGGCGTGTGGGTCTCACACGCCCTTTTTTTTGGCGTGTAGACCCTACATGCCAAAAAAAAAATGGCGTGTAGGCCCCGCACGCCAAAAAAAATTGGCGTGCGGGTTGGCGTTGGCGTGCGCGCTTGGCGTGAGTTTATCAACGCCCCTTAACCCAACATTGCTACCATTTCTTCAAACCCATGTCATTTAATCAGTTGCCGAACTCAAAGGGGGGTCAGTCAGGTGCCCCAGCGAGTTCGGAGAGCTCCTATAAATATCAATCAATTCACAATCCTTACCTAATCGGTTTCACCCTCATCGTAAATGAGGATTTGTGATGCGGGTGACACCAATTAGTTATTTTGCAGTTACTTTTAATATAGCAGGAGTGATAAATTCCCCTGTCTGAGGTCAAAGCTGGTCACTCTGCTCAATTAGGATCCTGTACTTGTGCAAGTAAAACAATGAGAAATATGTACTTGCACAAGTGAATAAATCAAAATGCTGTTGTAACTGCTTTACTCAAGCAAGTACAGCAATCAAACAAGCTTATTTTTAATTTCTATTTTCATTTTTTTTTTTCTTCAAAACCAAATTGTTCTTCATTAAGGTATCCATGGTTTCAAAAATGGTGGATTTTCAAAACCAGTTGATTAGATAATGGTGGATTAAGTTGTCAATTCAAAGACAAGTAACTGTTAGTGTAGCGGAGTGTAATTTCAGCTAACGCTACAGATTTTCTGGGGAAAAAAAACAACTACGCTAACAGTTAGCGGTGAAATAGTGTAGCGTAGCGTAGCGTAGCGTAGCAGCCCACTGTTGGTACCAGGGAGCGCCCAATTTTTCAGCTAATGGCCAAGCTGTGGTTTATACAGCTGTTTAGCTAGTTTTTGGTTGCATTGTGGCTGTATTCGGCTGGATTGTTGGTGAATAACCACAATTCAGCATCACTTGAAGTTTTTCTGTGTTTCATAAAAATTTTAAGTGTTTCATTCAAATTCTTTTGGATAATTGGCCATTCTGTTTCATATATCATGATACACAGAGGTTTGGTACTTTCTGGAATATTCTGCAGTGTTTCATTAATTACAAAACACTCAGATCTCTTTTTATAAGTGTTTCACATGTTCCAAACCTAGAGGAAGGTGGTGTTTTTGTCAACTGAATGATCCTGAATGCTGTGGATTGTTGATGGTTTCAAGGTTATGGATTAATAGAACTGAGACTGCTTTTTTAATATTACTTGAAGATAAAACCAGAAAACTACAACTTGTGATCAGATGGAATTTTTATGATATGAGAAATGAGAAAAGAAGCAGAGACCAACCCTTAATGGAACTGTTTTCTAATTAATGGGAAATGAGGCACTATGATAAAGTGACTAAGTGAGGGCTTGTAGACTATGTGTTAAAAGGGAGTTAGTGATTGAGTTTTTTTATAGACAGATGTGAAAAGAAGAACAAACCCTAATGATAGTAGGTAACAGCTAATGGATGATTGTTGATTTTTGGATAAGATCAGACTGGAAAGGGACTGAGTTGAGAAGGGGAAATGATTAGTGATTGTTGATGAGAGTTTGATGAAGAGAAATGTTGATGGTCCATTTCTCACCAAGTTGGAAAGCTACACAGGCTGTCCAATTGTTAAAGCTTGATGGTGATCTTGATGAGTCTTGGTCTTGAGAGTTGATAGTCTTGATCTTGTTTCTTGAGTTGACTTCGAGTGGGTGGAAGAGAAGGAAGTGAGGAGAGAGAGACAGGAGTTCGAGATTCTTTGATTCAGTTGTTGTGAGATGTCACAACAGTGTCACAAAGTTTCAACACCCCCCTCAACTTGGTGAGTAATGAACTAGAAAACATTTCTCTCGGAGTCGGTTGAGTGATTCTAGATTGCTTGATTTTGTCAGAGTATCTGCAATCATGTCTTCGGATGGGATGAGAGTTACCGTTATTTCGTTTTTGTCATTTAAATTGCGCAGCCACTTCATTTTTATGTCGAGGTGTTTTGTTTTTGAGTTTGACCCGAATTTTTTTATTTTTTCATCTAGGCCTTGATTGTCAATGTGAAATGTTGATGGTTCTAGGTCTTCATTCCATAATTCCTCTACAAGGAATTTTATCCACTGGTTCTCCTGGACTCCGTCTGATAAGGCGTTGAGTTCGGCTTCGGTTGATGACAGAGCTATGTTACGTTGACGTTTGCTGTTCCAAGATACTGGACATTGTTTCCAGAAGCAGATTGATCCGCTACGAGAGACTCGAGTGTCGAGATCATCTGCCCACGTTGCGTCGGTGTAATGTTGAATTGATCTTGATTCGTCTGGACTAGGTCGTAGAGTGAGATGGAGTTGCTTTGTTCCTTTTATGTATTTCCAACAATGTACTAGTTCCTTCCAGTGATTTATCCCCGGTTCGTTATTGAAACTAGACAGTATTGATACCGCAGGAGCTAGGTCGGGTCTCGTTCGACATGAAAGATAGTTCAACATACCGGTATATGACCTGTAGTTGATGTTCAGCTTGGCGAATTCCTCTCTTTCCTCTTGAGACGCTGGTTTCAGTTGTATAGATACCGAGAGCGGAGTATTGACCGGCTTACACTCTGTGAGTCCCAACATTTTTAGCCCCTTGTCAATAAGCTTTTCTTGTGATAGAGAAATTGAGTCTTCTGTCTGCACAACGTCCATTCCTAGTAGCGTATCGGGATCGTGAGCGCTTGAATTAGGAAATCGATGTAGAAACATCTCTTCAAACGCTTCAACATTTCCAACTACCACTAGGTCGTCCACGTGGAAAAAAATAAACGAATTTTTGTCCTTGTGGATGTAAAGGCAAGGATCGGATGTGGACTGCTGATAGTTGATTTCCTCAAACCAGGACGTTAATGTTTCATACCAGTTCGCTGGGGCTTGCTTCAGTCCATAAAGAGATTTTTTTAGTTTAAGGAAGGGAGATTTTCGCGAGGATCCTTCTGGAGTTCGTATGTATAGCTCTTCCTTCAGAGGCGCGTAGAGAAAGGCGCTCTTTACGTCGAATTGCCTGATAGGGAGCCTTTTGTCAACGGCAAACATAAGTGTTACTAATAGTGTTGTGAATTTCCCCGTAGGCGCAAAGGTATAGTTGTAATCTTCTCCTTCGACTTGAAGATAGCCCTTAATACATAGACGAGCCTTCTTCCTTTCCTCGGAGGATAGGGTCGATGGTTTTGTCTTGAAGACCCACAACGTGTGTAGAAATGAATCTGGTGTGTCAAACATGTCTTCCCAGACTTGGTGATGTTCGATTCTGGAGAGCTCTTCTTCAGCAGCAGCTAGCCATTGTTTTGATTCGGTTGATTTCATTGCATTCTTGTAGGAGTTGGGGTCTGAAGTGAGGTATGAATACTTGATAGGTTTGACTTGTGAGGTTCGTTCTCGGAGAGTTCTAGTAATCGCCGGCTCGGGATTTAAAAACTCAGCGATCTCTTCATCGCTTTCATCCACTGTACTATTGGCTTCCTCATTCTCAGCCGTTTCGTCATTGTGGATTACTGGCTCGTCATTGATTGAGATGTCCCAGTCTGAAGTCTTCTTGAGAGGTGGCGAGTAATCTAAGAACTGTACATTTTTGCTGTCTACGATTTTTCCTTCGTCGGTCAGAATTCGATAGGATCTTATCTCGTCGTTGTAGCCGATTAATCTTCCTAGTTTGCCTTTTGTTTTTAGTTTGGAGTGAGGCTGTTCGGGAAGAATCAAATATGAGACCCTATTTCCAATTGGATAGAAATAGCTCAGCGGAAGAGATCTATCTTTGAATAGTTCGAAGGGCGATTTCTTCGATTTGTGAGCGGGAATTTGATTAAGTGTCAGCGAGCTGACTTTAGCGATTTCGCTCCAGTATCTTCTATCTATACAGGAATCCTCCAGGATTGTCCTCATCGACTCTAAAATTGTTCTGTTGAACCTCTCGGCAAGCCCGTTTTGCTGGGGGGTGTATGCGTCCGAGGTTCTTTGTCTGATTAGATGGGAAGAGCAGTAGTCGATCATATTGGCATTGAGGAACTCAGTTCCTCTATCCGAGTGGAAGATAGAAGGATAATAGCCAAAGCGTTTGGCCTCAAAGTCGACTAGGAACGATATGGTTTCTGCTGCGTCGCTTTTGAGTTTGATTGGAATGGCGGCGCAGAACCTCGTACAGCTGTCGACGACTGTTAGAATGTATTTATTCCCGTCGTATGATTGTGGCCATATAGGTCCAATCAGGTCGAAGTGTAGCTCGGTGAACGGTTTTGAGGCGGCCTTGTGAGTAGATTTGAATGATGCTTTAGTGATTTTTGCGACTGCACACGATTCGCAGCTCTTCTCAATTCTTAATGGAAGTCCTAGCTTCTTTCTGAGACGATGATAGCTCACGTGTCCAAGGGATTTGTGAATGAATTCAGCTGATGAGATGTGACTGGAGTGATTGATGTTATCAAAGTTTAGACTTGGAAGATTTCCAATATAGAGTCCACTCATTTTTACTTCGTGGTTTTTAAGGATTTCGAAAGAGTTCTTATGAAATTGCACAGAATAATCATCTAATACTAGACATCGAACCGACAGTAGATTTACAATAATGTTGGGGATGTATAGAACATTATTGAGGTGAATTTCGCCGAATTCGTTTTTTAGGCGAATGGATCCTACTCCCTTGATCTTCAGTTGATCTGTTGACGAGCTGGTTTGGACGTATCCTAATTCTTTGAGCTCTAAGGTGTGGAAAAGGTTGTAATTTGATGTCATGTGAGCTGAGGATCCCGAGTCGATTATGAATAAATGAGGTGATCTGGACACAGACGAGTGAAAGCTACTAACAGAAGATTCGATTTTTGATGGGATCTTCTTTGAGAAATGAGCTGGACGTTTGTCTGGATGGAGGGTCCAGCAGTTCTCTTCGGTGTGATTTGATTGGGGATTGTGGTTCCCTCTTCGACATCTCTTTGAGTCATCGGTGTATAATGTAATGGGATTAGACTTTGTTCCGGCTGTGTTGGAACGAATCTCGATGTTGTGTTCGTGTACCCGGAGATGTTCAAATACCATGTCGATCGTGGGTTCTTTATCTGAGTGAGTAATTTGATTTACTATATCGTTCATGTCTTGTGGAAGCTTATGGATTACCATGTGTCCTATGGCGTCGTCGGAGAAGTTCCAACCCACTTCGATGAGTTGAGATTGGAAATTTTTCATCGATGTGATGAATCCAGGTATATCGTTTGGGGTGTATGGAGCTCGAAGGAACGATTGGAAAACCCGGGATTTGTTCGATGCCTGATTTGACGCAAAGAACTTAACAATCGACAGCCAGATGAGTTTAGCGTTGTCTTCGTTGGTTGAGTCAACCACGTTTGCTTGTACGTTTGATTCGAGCTTTGCAACTAGAATCGCTTTGAGGAAGTGATTCTCCTCTTCGGAAAGCTTTATGGAGTCCGATGTAAGGCCTTCTTTTAATTTGACGACGTCTAGAAAATTGAATACTCGTCGTCTCCAATGGGTATAGTTGTCCATTGTAAGTAAAGGAATCCCTTCGATGACGGTCTTTAGGACGGATGAGTTGATGGTTTCCATTGTTTCGTAAGGATTTATGGTTCTTCAAAGTATGGAGGTCAGTTCAGTCGAGGAGTAAGGTTGTCAGGTGTACGAGTCGTTCGGTAGCGCCGTTCGACTGTTAATCGTAATAGAACTGAGACTGCTTTTTTAATATTACTTGAAGATAAAACCAGAAAACTACAACTTGTGATCAGATGGAATTTTTATGATATGAGAAATGAGAAAAGAAGCAGAGACCAACCCTTAATGGAACTGTTTTCTAATTAATGGGAAATGAGGCACTATGATAAAGTGACTAAGTGAGGGCTTGTAGACTATGTGTTAAAAGGGAGTTAGTGATTGAGTTTTTTTATAGACAGATGTGAAAAGAAGAACAAACCCTAATGATAGTAGGTAACAGCTAATGGATGATTGTTGATTTTTGGATAAGATCAGACTGGAAAGGGACTGAGTTGAGAAGGGGAAATGATTAGTGATTGTTGATGAGAGTTTGATGAAGAGAAATGTTGATGGTCCATTTCTCACCAAGTTGGAAAGCTACACAGGCTGTCCAATTGTTAAAGCTTGATGGTGATCTTGATGAGTCTTGGTCTTGAGAGTTGATAGTCTTGATCTTGTTTCTTGAGTTGACTTCGAGTGGGTGGAAGAGAAGGAAGTGAGGAGAGAGAGACAGGAGTTCGAGATTCTTTGATTCAGTTGTTGTGAGATGTCACAACAGTGTCACGAAGTTTCAACATGGATTAGCATATGCATGAAGCAGTGAAGATTTAAGGAGAAGATCCAGAAACTCCAAACACTCTCAGACTCTTCCCTTAATCAACTGTTGAAATCAACCTAGCCTGTTCAAATCTAGTACCGCTCCAACAACTCATCTTAGACCAACGGAATTCAGGAGGAGCCCAGAAGTAACTCAAGTGGAGGTATACTTCAGTTTCTTCTCTATCTCTCTGATTCTTGGGAATGTGCTTGTTGATCTTTTTCTCTATTTTTATCAGGCTTGTTGTTACTATCTTCTATCTCCTAAATAATTTCTTCTGTCTATTATTGAGTTATAGTCAGGACTAGCATAACAAAAGGTAATTAATGAACTTGCTCTTTTATATCATTAATGATTTCTTTACTTATGTTTTCTTTTTATTTATTTCTTTCCTTCTTGTTTTCTAGTTATCTACTACTATTAGTTTTTTCTGTTCGCTGCAATACATTGATTGAACTCAAGAACCTGCAGTTTTCTTAAGTCCTGGTATCCTCTGGGTGGTATTTGAGGTAAATCTTTAATGGCAAATCACCTATTGACGGAGTAGAGTTTAAGGGTACTTATGAGTGAGGTATCCTAGGTTAATTTGGGAGTAGATTCAGAATTTACAATAAAACTCTTGCTTGTCTTATTTATTTGTTGTGTAAATTGTAACAATTTCTCTATATTTATGTTATAGGGTTTTTATTATTTTTTCATTATTATTTAGTAATAATTTTTCTTTTATTATTATTTTTTTGTTATTATTTTAGTAACAATAGGGGGTATCAAATATGACCAAACCCACAATTAAAACCAGTGAATTAGGTTTTTCAACAAAATTTCACTGTTGAGAGTTTTGAATCATTTTCTATTGATATCAATGGTTTTTAAAAATGGTGGATTTTGAAAACCAGTTGATTAGATAATTGTGGATTTGGTCATATTTGATACCCCCTAATTTCTCTTTTTTATATTTACTTATTTATTTATATTTTGTGGCCAAGTTGGCTCTGCTATAGTAGCCAGCTGACAACCAATATATTTCTTCCACTGGCTCATAGAAATAGTTTTATGTTTCCTTTACAATTAGTTGTCATTTTTCTTTCCCTTCAAAAAATCTCACTTTGGTTTATTCTTGATTTCTTGCTTGGATTTGCTTTAAGTTCTCACTTTGATTTTTTTTTTCATAAGAATTCAAAATCATGTGTATGAATGCAAAAAAATGAGAAATATTGTGAAGACCAAAGCTTATGATTAGTTGGGAGGAGGAAAGAATGGAACAACTAAAAGGTATATTGTTTCAAATAAAAACTAAGAATGCTTTGCAAATTCTTTTTCTAGCCAGAGTTGGCAGATTGTCTTTGACAAGGTTTTAAAAAGAGATGTGAATGTTGCTGCTTTCTGTTCATCTTCAATAATCAAAACATAAGATACATATCTTTTGTCCTCAACTTCATTCAGGAATAAGTTGGCTCATGATTAAGAGCCATGGTCCAAGTGGATTTGGAGGTTGACCTGGATTTGGGTTTGTGCTCTTGGCTTTCAAAATTGTTAGAGCCGGAGATTTGGGTTTGTGCTCTTGGCTTTCAAAATTGTTAGAGCCAGAAATTTCTTTACTGGAGTGGTTGATGGCACCAATCAAACTATTGATTGAATTGCTTACAATTGAACCTTTAGTTTGCCGCACCCGTTTAGTAGATGATTTAAAGGATTTTGATGCGGCCTCAGATGTTTTTTCATTCTCCTCCTGTCAGCTTGTTACTAGTTCAGAGACAACCTGACTAGAACAATACCAATAATAATAAATTAATTAATAAAAATACATGTGAAAGAGACATTATTACACAAGTACTAATGTAGCATAAATTATAATAAACAGAAGAAAAAGATAAAACTTTAGGATATAAAAATTATTAAATAGTAATAATGTAATCAACAAATATAATAAATTAATTAATAACAAAAGAAGTAACAACTCATTAAACTTTGAGATAAGTGAGATTATTATTTCATATTATAAAAGAGCAAGTAAAATAACCTAGGGTACCTCAGCCAAAGTATCCTAGAAAACCTACTCCTTCTAATAATAAAATTAACTTATAGAATACTCCTACTAAGCGCTAAAAATACTTACTAGGTATAAACATATGTAATATGGGAGTATTCTAGTAAAAATTCCTTAAAATACGGGTTAATTACTTAAATAAACTATGTAATTATCCTTTAAACACATAAATAAAAAATTAAATAACATTTGACTAAAATATCATGCTGTTTTATAGTCTTTGTATTATTATTAACTTCTAAAAATACATACTGTGTAAGTTAAATAATATAATATTACATGAAATACACGAAACAGGGGAGAAGTAAAACATTATAATACTTCAAACAAGCCTAAAGAAACTTGTACAATTAAAATAAATGACAAGCTCCTTTAATCACGGGAAAATAACAAATGCTGACACTTGTCCCAGGATGTTTGCTTGTCAAATAATTGAATGGAGAGCTGTGAAAGCACCCATCATGCAAGTATGACAAGAGCTCTCATGGTATAGAACTTTACATATGAAATAACCAAATTAAATACAAATAAGCTTCTGTAATGTAATTTGATTATTTCTTTCAATTACTCGTTGATCAAATGATCAATACATGTTGTACATCAAAATAAGAGCTCTTGAAGCGCCCTAAGATGATTTCATTAGATGATTGATAGGCTGTATTGATCATTGGCAGCCTGTACATGTAATAATTTGATAAATTACATCATTTATTTCTACTAAGGATACCTCCTTCCTTGTAGTGTTCCCATAGCCAAAATAACACTTGATGTTTCGCCATCAGGGCTCCAGAAACGCATTTCAGAGGCCCTTTCTTCCCCCTGTATTTTTATTCCCTAGCTTTATCATATTTACAACCTGCATTCCACCAGTCCAGCGTACTAGTGTCCTTCCCAGTAAATCAGTCTTCAAGAATTCAAAGCCTCTTTTCCTCAACCCCAAATCTGTCCAGCCTTCCAGCCCACCTTTCCAAACGCTTCCAGCTGCTCAGTTTACCATAAGAAAGTCCCCCCACCTCCTTCCCTCAACGCATACTACAGTAAGTCTTTTTCTATTAGGAGTTGTGGCCCTTTCTTAGCCACTATATCCACTGGGACTAAACACCCCTGCTTTCAGGCCCCAGTTTTGAAGGTTCAGTTCTCTGCTTTTAGCACGAACACATTTGGAGGGAGCTAAACACCCCAGCTTGCTGGCCCCTCCATAAAATCTTTGATCTTTTAAATATTAATATAAAAGATCAAAAACCCCTTTTTTCCCATATTTTTTGCCTTGCACCTTGTGTAGCTAGAAGGATATCAGTCCTTAGCATCACAGAGCGTGACACCTCCAGACATATGATGTCTGATGAACTAAAAAGGCTCATCTCCTTCCTTTTTTTCTGTTTCTCCTTTTTATTCTTTCTTTCAACCAAGCCTGGATCTTTGACTTGAGGAATGGGATAATTTGCAACCTTGCCTGTGGCATAGGTGCCAGAGAAAACGCACTCAGCAAGCTTGTAGATGGTGAAAGTTTTGTCCTTCAACTTGAAAAGGCTATTCCTGGGATGGGCTTGAATCATTTCATACCACATCTTGGCATTGGCTGTAACTGCACTCTTCTCATTGTCCCAACCAAATCTGGATTGCTTTCAGAGAAATTTTTCGTTGGTGTAGAGTGATTGTAGAGCTTTTTTTTGATTCTTGACCTGGTCCCAAGTGAGATTGATGTCAAATTGACTGTTGAGACCATTCATAATATTTTTCCAACCTTCCTTCTTCAAATCCCCATTGTCTGTAGCATGACCAGCAGACAACTTGTGCGTAATGAACTCATGCAATTTTGCTTTCTCCAAGGTTTTCCATGTATGAGGCAATTTGAGGTTGGGTTCTGTGGATTGGGTTTTTGGAACCAATATTGGGGTGTTGGGTGTATTTTGGCTTTTTGGAGGGTTTTGAATTTTTGGCTTTTTGGAGGGTTTTGCATGTCTAGCTTTTGAGGGATTTGCAGGGCAGCCCTTTGACTTGATTGTTGCTTTGGCCCCTTGGCTGTTTGTGGACCTTGTGTGGTTGAAAGTGGACTGATGGGGGGCTGGGGGGGGGGGGGGGATCTCAAGTGGTGATGATGCGTTTTCAGAACTGGCTGAATGAAAAAGGTTTGGATCCAGTATCATTCTGTATGTCTTGTAGAAAATTGATATGTGGGGTGAGGTGTGCCAAGAAAATTATTTTCATATTTTTCAAAAAAAAGAGGTAGGCTGTTTTCAAAAATGGAGTGATAATTATGAAAGTTTATTTCCAAGTTTGGGGAAAAACTGGCATGATTTGTAAGCATTTTTGGTCAAAAATGATTCTGCCCAAAAAACAACATAAAATCAAAACTTGTGGGCACTGTGGTACGCACCCTTAGAGCATCCGCATTTGTTGCAATAAACTCTTGACAACTGTGGAGCTCTCCGCAAGCTCAACACTTATTTTATCCAGATTGTACACACTGATGGCTTGATAACTTGCCGCTTTTTCTGAGTTACCAAGCCTGATCCACACCCGTGGTCATCTGAAACTCAAGTCAATAACTTGGGGGAGAGGGATTTGGGGATGTTGGTTGGAGGGCGGGTTCACTAACTGGTGTTGAAACCCTTTCCTGTAACACACGCAGTGTGCACACTGTACTTGTTTTATTCTCTTGCTGCGGATCAGAACAATAACATCAAGATAAACCTAATCAAATTCTCAATTGTTTCACACACTCTCATATGTGAATCTTGACTCAGTCAACTCTTTTCTTCCACTTTTTCCACACATGCTTTAGCCTCAAGATCCTAGATCCGCTGCTATTGCCATATTCAAGTTAAATTATTGACGGAACTCAAATCCTCAAGTTCCAACTTGGTGAATAAAAACATCAAACCAACTTCACTTCCTATCTCCACCTGTTCCTCTCATCAATAAAAAATCACTAACTTTTTTGTCTTTCTTTCATTAGTCAACTATTGTTGTTTTTTCCTTGTCCTTCTCTCCTTATTTCTCAGTTTCCTGTGTCTCTCCCAGTTTGTTTCTTTCTCTCTCTCATCTCAAATTTCACAAAAAACTAACTCAAAAAACTTTCAGATATATATCTATCTCTTGGTCCTGTCTTGTTTCATTCACCTAGGTTGTCTCATTTACACAATAGTTATTCTCTCTCAGGGTTTTTGTCATCTTTTCTTTCTCTTGACTTGTGTTTCCCTTTCTCACAATTTTTGTCTTCTAGTTCTGGTTTTTGGTTCTTAGGAATTTAAGTCACAAGTTGTTTGACGGGTGAGTTGTGAAATTTCATGACTTACCTTGTCAAGGTTGACAGAATTAGAGGTCCCTAACTTTATGGACCTCTATCAAGAATCCTAGAGATTCTATAGCTATTGTGAACTATTGAGCACAAAAGTGGGGCTTCTTCTTCACAAAGTTGGCTTATCAAGCCACTTTATCAAGACAACTGTGGATACTCTTACTGACCCAATGTATGCTCCAGGAAGTAGCAAAATGGCAACAATTGCAAAAATGCACCAACACTACTGACATTGCTTGACTATTTTTGTTTTCTGAAAAACTGTACCTCTCAATAACCCATAACTTGCATGTATTAGTTTAATCTTTACACTTGGGTTAGGTTAGTTCCTGGTTCAAGCTCAGGGGCACATGCTGTTTTTATTTCAAAAAGTACATCTTGGGTTTTTATTAATGCTTGGACTTTGCAAAGATTTTTGAATAGCAAGGTTATGGGATTGGGGGAACACCACCTGCTTGATCTTCAAGTTACTGCCACGCTCAGCACCAGATTTAGCCATGATGATTATAATTAATGACCAGATAATGGGTTTTGCAAAACATAAAAAAATGGAAATTAATGACGGATTTTGACAAATCCTGGCGTAAATCAGTTCAAGCATTTGTAATACCGTACGTAATAATTACTTTTGCATGTTGTTTGACTCAATGAGTGGCATACCCGCATTTTCAGCATTTTTACTATTTATTTTGTTTTTGGTTGGAGCATCCACGCATCTTTCACAGACGGACCCGATTGGGCGCAGCCCCTTATTTTTCTTGTTCAATCCGCACATGAAGTGATTGGGCCAAGCCAACGACATGAACGCTTGGAAATCTGGCTCTTCAACCAGTTTCGGAGATAACCCCACGAGTCGGTTGACCTCAAGGGAGATGATACGATCCATGAGTGAAGCATCTTACGTTTTCTATAAGTATATGCAAACTAATGACATATGCCACACATTTTTACACGATGAAAAAAGACCTAGAAAAGATAATATTTGGATTACCTAGTACTACATACTTGTCACACCTCGATGGGAGAGGAAATGAAAAAAGAGGATGATTGGAGTTTATGGATGTTTTCGAGTTCTTTAGGTAGACCAGGTGCCCATGACATCAGCCAGATCATCCATTGTTTCTTGGGTCAGTGATTTGATTTGATGGCAAACTTGCCATTGCCGGACGAAATCATCCAGCGAGATTTCTTCGCAATTGAAGGAGGAGAAGAGTTCTCTTTTGGCGAGTAATTCGGCTTGATAAGCAGAAAAGAGATTTCCGAGATGTTTCAAAGCGTTTATCGGATCGAAGCCAATCGAGCCAATTGAAGCAGGCTCGGCTAAGTAGACGTCCACCTTGTATAGCAGTTCGGAGAGCGAATCAACTGTAGCTTCCAACAATTGCAACGTCTTCCTGATTCCGCTAGACGCTTCTTCTATCGTTTTCTCTAGCGTAGCCAAAGTACGTTGACGGACCGATGGATATTGTGAACTGATATCAGAATTGGCCGAGCGTGCTGCGAGATTACTCAGGTTTTCATGTTGTTTAAGTGAAGAATTGAGGGTTTGGACATGTGTGATAGAGTCATTGAATTGCCTGGTTCGAGCCGCGTGATTTTTTTGTAAAAACAAGAAGAGAGATTTATTATGACAATTAGCGATCATCATTGAAGGTGGAATTTTGAAGAGCTTAAGGAGATTCAAACTGTTTTTATTCTGACTTTTGGAATCGCTGGGTGAGCTGGTCACCTTGATTTAGCAGCTGGATGACGGGCGAATTATCTTGCGAAGTGGATTGCTCCCTGGTGATTTCCATCGTTCGAATTATTCCGAGAAAGAATATTTTGTCCGAAACTTGTGGATGAAGTGATGGTCCCTTGCCATCACCACTGAACAATTCAATCGTTCACCCCCCGAAGCAATGCTCCCGAGAATCCCCGAATGGGACCCCTTAAACAACAAACAAACAAGGACAAAAACTCAATTGCCTGGTGTGTGTAGGAGTATTTAATTTCTAATAATGTAATTGGGTTTGTTGACTGGTAAAATTGTTGCTTGAGATGACCCTGAGAATAATAATTTAAACCGCCAAAAAACCTGGAAAATGCACACCGGGACAAATCAATGACCACTTCAACAGGAAAAATAAATAGTCACTTGTGTAGGTGACATCAAAATGTAAAAAAGTCCCTTGTTAAATTTATATTTCACTTTTAGAAAATTGCTAATTGATTTTTCCTTGTGGAATGTGATCATAATTGAAATTCTGCTGATGGAGCCCCTATGCAGCCTGGGATATTATCTAAATGCCACAAGGAGAAAGTTGCTGGTTTGTCTATTAAGGTGTTAAGATTAAAGGAAATTTCTATCTCTAGGGAAAAAACAAACCTTAAATCCATGTAATGATTCATGTCTCTGTATCACTTGAATCTTAAGAATTTGGTGCCAAAAGTAATGGGGAAAAACTTCCTTGAAGACATGAACCGCCATTTATAAACTTAGCCCAAACTGGACTTCTTTTGTATCACTAAAAATCCCCTATATAGAAAAGCCACATGAAGATATTTGTTTAATTTCCTGGTCTAGATGCTTCCCCAGGTGGTTCATTTGTACTTTTTGATGTTGCTTGTAGACGAGTGATCATAGTTTTTCCCTGATTCTTGTGCTATCTTGTTTGGGTTCTGTGGCTGAATTTGTAGAAATTTTGACCATTGATGCTATGGTATTCTGGGATTTTCATACTAAGGGGTATCAAATATGAGAAATACACATTCAGCAATAAATCAATTACCCAACAATTTGTTTTGTTTTCAAGATTTGGTAGGTAAAGGACTAAATGTTTTTGAAAATGGAAAGTTTTTTCAAGCAATTCAATTAAACAAGGGTTTATTTGGTCATATTGGATACCCCTATAATTAGTGCAATATTTCACAATGATTGTTCCAACCAACTTTTAATGCACTTTCTCAATGTTTGTTCCAACCAAGCTTCAGTGTACACTTGCTATGCAAAATTGGGAACCAGCATTCTAATTTTTATTGGAACTTTAAGAAAATAAGCCTCTAGAAAAATGGGTTTGTAACTATAGTTGGAAATTCTGTGTGATTGATTTCACTTTTTTTGTGGGAGATATAAATTTTCCACTATTTCTCCCCTATCTTACTGGATGAATTTCCTTTTACCTAGTACACCAATTTAAAGGGTTACATCCAGCCTCTGGGGGTTGATATTTGGCACGCCTACGCCAGGGGCACACCCATCAAAAAAGGGGTGTGCAGCCCGCACACCTTTTTTTTGACGGGTGTGTGCTGCATGCCATGTATTGGGCGTGGGCACGCCTTTAGATGGGCGCTCAGTTTGCATGCCCATCTACAGAGGCATAAAACACCCCCAAACTGCACACCCTGTTCAAAACAGGGTGTGTGTTTTGCACGCCCTTCCGGGGAGGCATACAGCCTCCTCGGCCGGAGGGATCCCCCCCAATCAAGGAAGTTGTATAGCCTCCTCAACCGGTGGGAATCCCACCAGTCAAGGAGTATACACCCTCCTTGAGCGGGGGATCCCTCTGGCCAAGGAGGTTGTATAACCTCCTTGACCAGTGGGATTCCCTCGGGTCAAGGGGGTTATACAGCCTCCTCTGCCGGAGGGATCCCCCCCAGTCAAGGAGGTTGTATACTCCTCAACCGGTGGGATTCCCTCCGGTCAAGGAGGTTATACAACCTCCTTGACCGGGGGCATCCCTCCGGCCGAGGAGGCTGTATGCCTCCCCGGCAGGGTGTGGGAACAGCGCGCACTGTTTTGAACAGGGTGTGCGGTTTGGGGGTGTTTCACGCCTCTGTAGATGGGCGTGAAAACTGCACGCCCATCTACAGGTGTGCCCACACCCAATACAGGGCGTGCCCATGCCCAATAAAAGACATGCAGCACGCGCCCCCGTCAAAAAAAGGGTGTGCAGACTGCACACCCCTTTTTTGATGGGTGTTCCCCTGGTGTGCGGCCCGGGGAGTGCAAATATCAACCCCCCCAGCCTCTCCTTTAAAGAACTAAGGGCACTGCTTGGAAATCATGCCCATTGAAGGAAAAATTTCAATTTTCATTACTTTTACCAGTGGATTACTGAGACCTTGGAACTAGTATAAGTCCTTTCCTGCTACATACACTGTAATTACCTTTTCTTACAATCAATTTTGTCAGCTTGCTACTATGACAGAGCAACCTGTCACAAGTTTCCTACAAAAATTATTATAAAAAATATGTAATATCAAATAATAGTTAGAATATTATTTGATATTCTAAATCTACACTAAAATTAACCTAGGGTACCTCACTCACAGGTACCCCTAATTCTCACTCCTTCACTATGTAAATTAGCATACAAGAATTAGCAAGTACCTTTAATAAAAGGCACTTGCATCAATTAAAATTCTTATACATGTAAATACATATGCTTAAAACCCATTTCCAGTCACGGAAATGAGGTGTTATGTAAATTAGGGGAGATAGTGTAAATACACCGTGTTTTACTCAAACCCCGCGTACCGCAGTCCGCAGAACTTGAAGTTCAACCCGCGTGACTGAAAGCCCGCGCCAAAGTTGGGATATAAGCCCCCGCGCAAGCCTTAAACCCCTTACAGGCTCTCAGCTGGCGCGCGGACTCCACAGTCACTCAAGTACACCCAAATCAGTAAAAACACGCCCCAGTAACCTCATTACATATGTTACATATGCAATAAAGGTTACTGGGGATTAAATAATTAATTATATTACAGTGTATTATTATTTATACATATAAATAAAAATATACTGACTGAACAAACAGTATAAACAATCCTGTGGCTTATTATAAAATACAAATAAGCCACTAGTATTAAATCTATAACAACCAGTACTGATGTACCACAGAATGTAAGACAATATAAATATGCAAATACATTAATAAAATCAATTGGTGACGTGTATTCAAAGCAGAGGCTGCTGAAGCGTCACCAAGAAAGCAAAAATGGCCAAAATGTGGTCCAAAGATCCCACAAGTTGGCCAATAATACCTACAGGGTCCCCAGGGGGAACCCAAGACTATTTAAGGAGCTCTTCAACCACCCAAAGAAGGCTCCTCATGCTTCCCAATACCCACTAACAACCTTACCCACTTCTTATTAGATATATACATCTTTATAACACAGTCTGGTAAGCTTCTTAGTAGTTATTCTTTAGCCCTGTCTTCCCCAACAACTTCACAGTGCCCATCAAGCTCCACCATCCATCCATCCAAGCGCTTCAAACCGTCCAGTTTCACCCAGAATATCCCCAAGATCCCTCAAGGTTTATTACTAGTAAGTAATAACCCTTTTCTTGAAGATATTCCCCCATTTCCATTCCTGGGATTAAACCACCCCTGTTCCAACAGGCCCCAGTGTTCCAGGTACCTAAATCCTCTGTATTTATTTGTAAGATACCTTAGAGGGATCTAAACCACCCCTGATTTATCAGGCCCCTCTGGTTTTTAATTATAATGAATTTATTTAATATAATTATTAACCTATTTTTCTCTCAATTTTTACGTCACAATTCCCCCATATCTTTTGGGAATTGTAACATTGTAACTTACCCAGAGTTAATATACTCTTTCCATATATTCTTGCACCACCTGTAGCTAGAAGGACTTGTCCTTGGCATCAGGGAGGCTGACAAATTTTCTGCTACATGCACTTTTGTTGAAACTTGCTAGGAACTCACGCTCTCTGTGCACCAATGTGTAACATGCCTATAACCTAACCTCAACTTGTATCACTTCTCATTCTTCTGTTCCCATCTCCTCTCATCTTGAATTCTCATTCATCTCACTTCATCAAATAAACTCAACATTCAACTCATCAAATTCAATTCAAATTTCATTGTTGGTGACTCTCAACTCTCTCTGTGCAAGCTTTAACTTGGAAAGCCTTGGTAGCTTCCAACTTGGTGAGAAATGCCATCATAAAATTTCATATAAACATCTCTATTATCTCATCCAGACTCAATCACTAACTTCTTCCTTTAACTTATTCCTCTATAAATATACACATCAACTTACCGCAGATTACTCCCTGCTTTTTATCTCATCAATATATGTTCTTTAGCACCTAGTATATTAGGGTTTGTTATTTCTTTATTATTACTCTCATTCATATTGCCTCAACTAACAATCTTCATCTCATCTCTCAGTCTTGTTCCTCTAATTATTTAGAGTAAATAATTCTATTGTCACTTCATCTATCTATCAAATACATTTCTAGGGTTGGTTTCAGTTTCATCTTATTTCTCTATTGTTCTCATAGTTCTTACATCTTGTTTTTTTATAGTTCTGGTCTTTATTCAACAGCAATTCAGTCATAGGTCTAATAACTTTGAATCCTTTGCTGCATGGATTTTGGTACCAAAATATGTAACCAATTGGATACACTGCCAACATAATTGCCTTGGATAAATTCATCCCAGTGAAAATGGAATGCACTCAACAAATTTAAACTTGTTTGATACCAACTGATGAAATATAAAGCCAAGGGACCCCCCTTGGTTTTACATTTCATTGGTTGAGGTTAACCTAATTGAAATTGGTTGGTTGCATCCCAGTTTTACTGGGACATGGCAGTGCTAAACAAATATTTCAAGTATTCTGCATTGTTTGGATTTCAACCTTTGTTGGGTTCCCACTCTTTCCTTTTCAAACCAAGGCACCAGCTTTCAAATATGAGGAAGTTAATTTTATTTTGAAATACCTTTATGATACAATAAATACTGGTAGGAACAAAAATTGCCTGCCTACAGGGAAGTTTGAATCTCAGGCTTCCACTCAACTAATTTTTCAGGTTGAAATTGTATAAAATTTTATTTCACAAGCATATATAATGACTCATTCCACAGACCACTTCAGCTGAAAGCCCCTCTTTCAGAGGCTACCTTTCCAGGATTAAAATTTTCTCCTTACTAAAAAATGTTTCATGGTGAGGTGGTTGACAAGTATAGTAATCATATTGAACAAACAAAAACGTAGCAAATTTTGTGATTTATTTCTATTTTTCCTCATTCAAGATTCTCTAAAAAACAACTGCAAGATCTAAAACAACCACTGCAAGATCTAAAAAAATTAGTAAAATAACAATGGCAATCATCTTGAATTATAGAATCACTCACAAAGATGAATTGAAACTAACTTACAATATGTGAAAATGGCACATATTTGATCCAATGCAATTTGCTTTGACTTGAGTGAAGCCTTGGTTGTCAGAATATGAGCCTAGTTGTCCGCTCACTTTCTATCTCTATTCCTGTTCCTGTCATTTATCCCCTGTTCCTGTCATGTATCCCCTGTTCCTGTTCCAGTCTTGTTCCTGTTTACTTCCCCAATTCCAGTTCCTGTTCCCAGTACATCCTGTTTATTTCCCAGTTCCATTTCCTGTCCCCTGTCCAGTTCCAGTATTGTTCCTGTCCACAGTTTAGTTCAAATGTTCTGCCCAAGTTTCAATTTGTTCAGGCCCCCTTTGGATCTTGCAAGGGGGCTCTCTAGTTGTTTAGTTTAAAGTCTGCTCTTCATATGAAATAAAGACTCATCAAGTCAGAGCATTAAACTATTAAAAAATTATTACAGTGTCCCCACCTCAATCTGCTTCTCGGTCAACCCCTCCTCCTTGCCTCTCCAACTCTGCTTCAAGAAGTGAACTCTCAACATTAGTAGCCAAAAAGAACTTTTTGGTACAAGTTATTCTTTATTAAAATCAAGTATATCATTAAAGTATTTCAACTTAGCTCTGTTGAGGGGTATTACAGAGTAAATAATTTTGCCAGAGTTTACATATCTACCCATCTAAAGATAAGGTAAGATGTCTCTGCTGCTGCAATTTTTCAAAAAAAAAGAAAATGAGTTTTTGTTGAGCATGTACTGCATGCATGAATGTTTCCCTCATCTGTATTAGTAATAAAAAAACATGCTTTCTTTTGAATAAGTCTGACCCTTGGGAAGTTTTTTTTTCCCATATATAAGTTTATGTGTTTCTGAAACAAATTTTCTATCTGGAGAAAAATATGGATAGATCTTTTGGCATGGCTGAAGAGGAAGTGGGGTTCCCCTTAGTTATAGAATTCATAAAATTAATAAGATTTAGCTTGGTACTGTCTGGATTCAATGTCACAGACTGGACACTATGAATCCTTCCCATTGTGGGCAATGAGAATTGCAAGGTTGAAGGGGGATTGATAAATACACGCCCATCAAAAAAAGGGTGTGCAGGCCGCACACCCTTTTTTTGACGGGTGTGCGTGCTGCACGCCCTGTTTTGGGCGTGGGCACGCCTGTAGATGGGCGTGCAGTTTGCACACCCATCTACAGGGTTGCGACACCCCCAAGGATGGGCGTGCAGCTGCACGCCCTGTTCAAACCAGGGCGTGCAGTTTGCACGCCCTGCCGGGGAGGTATACAACCCCCTTGGCCAGAGGGATCCCCCCGGTCCAAGGGGGTTGTATAACCTCCTTGACCGGAGGGGGATCCCTCCAGTCAAAGAGGTTGTATTTGACCGGAGGGATTCCCTCCGGTCAAGGAGGTCATACAACCTCCTTGGCCGGAGGGACCCCCCCCCCCCCCGGTCGAGGAGGTTGTATGACCTCTTTGGCTGGAGGGATCCCCCGGTCAAGCTGTGCGGCTGCTGACAGGACAGTCCCCAAAAATGGGGACTATGCTGTTGGTCACACACCCTTTTTTGAATGGGGCATGCAACCCCACACCCTGTTTTGGGTGGGTGTCGCACGCCTGTTGACGTGATGACACCCAAAAAAGGGCGTGCAGTAACACACCCCATTCAAAAAAGGGCGTGCAGGCTGCACACCCTTTTTTTTATGGGCGTGCCCCTGGTGTAGGTGTGTATTTATCAACCCCCAGCTTGAAGTCATTGAGGTTAGCTAGACAAGTTTCTATTGAGTGGCATAGTACTGGTAGCTAAGAATTAATTTCTGGGAAAGTTGATTGAGTTGTGACTTGCTGACCCTCCAGTCAATAATTCAGGACTCACGCATTCAAGTTTTACACTCACATGCCTCTGGACTAAAACTTTCAATGCAAGCAGTCCCGGGGAAATCTGGAGCTTGGCCACAAGGCCTCTGAAGTCTCCCTGCTCCTCCCTGTCAAAGTCAGGTTTTCAAGGGGATTTTTGAAAACGTGCGCGCCCTCGGGCACCCACGGGACGCACTTACCCTTGACATCCAGAAACCAACAGGTCCAACCAGGCGTCTACGAGCATCTCCCTCCGGGATGCCAATGGGACCCCAATGCCTACCGGCCGCCGCAGATAACCGGGGTCATCCGAGGCCAACGCTTGGGTGTTCAAAACTCGCAACTCCAGCCATCTTAGACACGCCCTTGGAATCTGACCACGACATACCATTCAGCGATGCCTCTGATTTACCTTGTCTGGGATCAGAGGTATGGAAGTCGGATGTCTCTAGTCAAGAACCATTCAGCCTGGCCAGCATGGATATCAAGTAAGCCTCCGGAGGTCCCACCTCTTGGTCTGATGTCGAATCACCCGTCCGGGTTTCTATTTCTACTTTCGTTCTTGCTTGTTCTCATTATTACATATTACAAGGTCTTGCATCGATCATCGACGAGATACTGAAGCTGATTGCAGGTCAAGAGAATTGAGGAATCTGTTCTGATCATGAGCCGCTCCAACCCGAGTAGTGACCGGAATGTTTGAGGGTTGGCTCGTATCAAAATATTCGCAGAATTGACCCGATTCCAACCCGAAACAAAGTGTGTTGGTAAGGTATCGGATGTAGAAAAACAGGTTTATTTCTTGGATTTGGGGGGAGCGGCCTGACTTTTCAACACCTTCTTGACAATCTTAGCCTCTTCAACCAAGAAGGCTCGGACAATTCTGTAAAACCCAAGAGCTTACCTCAATAAAGAGCATGTAGTGGATCGGGTAGGTCAAAAGAAATTGAGACCGGTGACCGAAAACTTACCTATCTCTAACACAGTTTCCACAGCGAGAGCCACCGTAAGGTCGTTGGACGGTTTTGATTCGCTTGGAAACGGATGCGTACCGTACAGGTCGGAGGGCGGGAACCTGATGGAAAATGGGAAAGACCAAGGTGTAATCAGCAAAACTACTATCAAGTGAGGCGGCCATGGTGAGAGCTGTTAAGGGCTGCTCACACCAGGAAGACCAGTGTGGCAATCACCACATTTCGGGGCGGTGGCCTGCTTGTGAAGTCGGAGGTATGAGAGCTTGCCACCTGATCGGAGATTGAATGATGACAGGAAATATGTTTTCAGATATGAATATCTTTATCAGATGGCTAATTACCGCTGAGTGGGGCTAACCAGGTGTCTTGATGATTCTTCTCAAATTTGAAGTAGTGTTGTATGATTTCCGGGTGCGAAGGGTGACTCGTTGAACCATCTCGTCTGGATTTGCCGGTGGGTGTCGAAAGCGACTGGTAGGGAGGGGAAAACTTTGCGTTAGTGGGGCTTGGTCCTTGGCCTCGGCGGGTGGGGGTTACTCACGGGACGGTAGTGTCGTGCTCGGGTTGGTGCTGGACTTAACTGCTGCAAGAGGTTGATACCAGAGGCTCAATCGCATCATCAGATTAGGGTTAGCTCGTTCCTCTTCAGGAGCTGTCCCGAGACCGTTCACGTGGGCTGTCACTGTATCTGGGCTCATAAAGACTATGACGGGTTCATCGCGACCCTCGGTGGCCATATTGGCCCCACCTCGCTTTACCAATTTCACTGTTCGAATCCGTCCATGGCCCTGGTCGTCCTGTCGGGTCTCCCTTGCTCGGGAAAAACCACTCGAGCAGATCAAATCAAGCAAATGCTAGAATATAAGATCGCCCAAGCATCCGATAATCTGTCCATAAAGAATGTGATCATAATCAATGACGAACTGCTGGGAGTGTCTCGCTCTGCGTACGATGGTAAGCTGCTCGGTTGAGTCTGGCTGTTGGTGGGTTCATGGGTTGAATTTGACGAACATTCCCAGTATCACAGAAAGTAAGACGGAGAAGGTGGCCCGTGCAAGCCTGCTATCATCTACGATTCGTAAACTCAGTAAGGATCATATCGTGATTTGTGATGAAATGAACTATATCAAGGTAAACCAAACCAGCATCTGCACCCTTCGTGACAGCTATTGGACTCAAAGCTTTTTTGGTCCGCCAGGGCTTTCGATACCAACTGTACTGCGCTGCTCGGGAAGCAGGAGTTCGAACATGCACTGTGAGGAGTCTGTCTTTTTGACCCTAAGCAACCCGGCTTACTCACTCTAAGATGAATTTTGCTAGATCCACATAGCCAATCTACCGGCCAACTGTCTCGCCAACAATGCCAAGCTTCCTCCAGATTCTTGTTACAAGGAAGAGACCATCCGGAATCTCTTCAGTCGTTATGAAGAGCCCAATTCAAGTGTGCGGTGGGACTCTCCATTGATTGTGTTCCCTTGGTGTGATTCGTTGGTGTCTGCGCAAAATGGGGATGTAACTGGCGCCAGCGCGCGAGGCCTTGCTCATAGACTACAAGGTCTTCGAGTTCTGGGTAAGGATGGGGAAGAACAAGACTCAGGACTCAATTCCTCCCAGCAAGCGCTTGGTTTCGAAAGGCCCGATGAATCAGGTATCTACTCTTACTATCTGCATCAAAATGACCACAATTTCCGACCCATGACCTCGTTAATCCAGCAGTCGTACACTCGGTGGAGATCGACTCAAGCCAGTCGGTAAAAGGAAATAATTGCTGGTCTAGGATTGGGGAGGACATATGGGCGGCAATCACTAAAAGTGATCTTAAACCTGTCCATGCGGCGGTTAAAACGGTAAGGCCACCAGCCGCCTCATGCAGCTTATGACTTGATCATCTGAGCTGACCAGAACCTTTTCAAACTCACAGGCTACGCCAACATCAACCAACTTTCTACATATTCTAGAGATTACTACAAGTTCAGTACTCACCAGTCTATTGTCTGCTTTGAACGATTCTCAGACTCGTTTCGGTGCTCTGTCGTTCCCCTGTGTGCTTCCCAACTCGGGAAAATCCTGCATATATTCGATCAACATTCCCATGGGAAAGACCATCAATGTTGGAGTTCTACAACGTCTCAAGCGACAATACACTACGATGCACAAGCAAGCTAACGCTGCAGGACGAGGTGCTTCGACCAACGAAGATGATGAAATTGCGGAGAGCTTCATAAAATACGTCCAGGGTGCAATTTGAGAACGTGTCCAACGTTGCCTCTTGGGTGAACCTATCCCAATCTTTTTGATCTCATCCGATTCAGCCGATGCTACCATGGCCTGCTTGATGGATGTTCTTGAAGACAGACGAGAAGACCGTTCCAGCGTAATAGTGTTTTATATGTACTATCAAACCTCAGTACCACATCAGTACCTGTCCTAACTCCACAACTGTCGTTCTGTTCATTTCTGACACAAGAAAAAGAGTTTTGCAACTTGGGGCAATTTAAGGGTGATCTTGCGACCATCACTGTAAGTTTGATGTTGCGACATTCTCAAACCAAGATCCTCGTAACCCCACATAATGAACTCGTGCATCTATAGTTCTATGCAGCTCAACTTTTAACACCCTCAATTATGGACCTGAGTTAAAGTCATAGAATCATGAGACACATGGGTCATGATTTTAGGTGCCCATTTTAAGCAGTTGAAGTTTATGCTCAAATGATTCAAAGTTGTTTGGAAATTTTCTTTAAGAATGTGAATCTGACGAAAAGAATCATGTCACGGTAAGCACAGGCTACTGTTGGTATCGGTTCCCAAATCTCGGTGAAGAGAAAAGAGAACTGGTACCGGCAGGAACAGCTACATAACTATATACATGAATGCGCCGCAGTATTTAGTTATGTATAAAATGGTGATTAGGTTTTCTGACATAATATGTATTTATGAACTATATATTATTAGGGGGTATCAAATATGACCAAATCCACCATTAAAACCTGTTGATTAGAAATTGCCAAATCCACAATTTCTAATCAACGGGTTTTCAAAAAGGGGTAGCTAAAAACTGAATGGATTTTGAAAATGAAAAACCCTGGTTTTCCATCCAAATCCTTCATTTCCAAAATAACCCAATTAAATCACATCTCTCATCAGCTCACGCTGCACCGTCCAATCCATTTCCTCTTGTCAAACCAAGCAAACATCACACCTCACCTCAACCAATCATGCAACAAGCACCCTCTCAACACAAGCAACTATTTCAAGCGGTCAACTCTGCTGCAACAGTATTGATTTTTGACTCAGATAACGAAGACTCAGGTCTTGAAGATTTCTACCGTTATTGTCAATCAAAACTCCAGAAACAATACCTCAATGCCAGAGGCACCACTACACAATTCCATCCTCGATATGACCTTTCAATCATTCAAGAACTTCCTCAATCATGCTTCCTCCAGCTTTTTCGAATGTCGTTCCCATGTTTCCTCAATCTTCTTCAACTGATTGAGTCAAATCAAATCTTTCACAACTCCTCTCAGAATCCTCAACGAGACCCATCAGTCCAACTCGCTATTGCTATGTGCCGTCTTGGATCAAACGGAAACGGTGCTGCTGTTTTCAGACTCAAGAATCTCTTCCAAGTTGGCTATGGAACGATCAACCTTTACACATGTCAGGTGATCAAGATTCTTTATCAAATGCACTCGCACTTGGTATCATGGCCGACTCAAGAAGAACGTATGGAATCATCTCAGGTCATGCAAGATGAAGGCTTCCCTGGATGTGTTGGCTTTGTTGATGGAACAACCATTCCACTGAGTCAAAAGCCTCCGGTGGATGGTAACCACTACTGGGATCAAAAAAAACGGTTGGATTGTTTGCATTGGTTCCACTATTTTACCAATCCTGAGCTGATGTGTTGTTTGCTTTCCAAACAGTTACTCTGTTTCGGTCACTCTTGTTTGTGACATAAACAAAAAGTTCATATCGTACCTTGCAGGCTACCCAGGATCCTGTCACAATTGTTATGTCTTCTCTAATATGAAGCTTGCTCAAAATCCAGAACGATTCTTTGATCAACACCAATTCCTCCTGGCCAACTCTGCTTATTCAAGTGATCAACATACTGTTCCAGCCTACAAAGGTTCTGACTTACTTATACCTGAGAATGTGGATTTCAATTACCATCTAGCCCAATCAAGAGTACGGATTGAACATGCCATTGGTATTCTAAAGGGTTGATTTGCCAGTTTGCAAGAAATTTGATCACAAATCAGGAATCCTTGTGAGATGAAGGAAACAGTCAAGTGGATCATCACCTGCATTGGTCTACATAATCTTCTAGCCAACCTCAAGGATCAGTGGCATGAACTTTACAATGAGGAGGAACCAGAAGCAGCCCCGGCCTTCTTGGAAAACATTGAATCTAGTAACGATGGATTACGTGGACTGTTACGACCCATAACACTTGCACTCTTCAACTAAGGTGAATAATTCAACATTGACTTGCAGAACAATACACTTCCAGCTTTCTGACGCTTGCATTTGATTTGGGGTCCTTGCAGTGCCAATTTTTCTTGATTGCTCTGCTTCATTACAGATGTTTGTTCTCTTCTCATCTTGAATGCCAATAAAATCAATAAAGTTTTTACACTTATATGTTGGATCAAAATATGTTTTCTTGCCTAAGTAAGCACATCTCTACAGGAAAAACCCACCCACCGGTACAAAAAAAAATGGTTTCTTCCACTAGCTCAATTTGTTTCAATGTTGTAATTGTGCACAATACACTGTCATGGTAACATTTCCTCTGATTTTTCAATTCATCTTTTTACATTTCACACTGTTTATTCATTAAACAATAATCAGGAAAAACTTGGCTTTCTCATGTGCTTTGTGGCTGAAAAAGGTAAGCCAATTGACCCATCATCCCTCCTCTTTGGTGCTCAGATAATTTGCTGACATACATGCTGTTCAGTGTTTATCAATCCCTTCCACAAAGGTGAGTGTGATCACTCTTGTTTTTATTATCTTGAATTCTTTGGCTGATGCCATGCTGAATTTTTGATTTAGCTCAAGGTGAGCCAGTCGGTGCAGAGTTGATTGGAGGCATGGCCAACCTGCTTCAGCAGAAATTCCCTTGATTTTTTGTCAGGATGATTTTGGGGTCGCCAACCCTCCTTGAATGAATGTTTTTGGCAGGACGGTTGCCAACGTTCTTGGCAACAAGAGATGCTCAGGAACAATTAAACGACGGCCCAATTTGATTGAATCAGGCCAAGCCTCTTTGTCGTGGGTGATTCAATTGGGCCAAGCCACAGGAGATGGCTGAAACCGCCCAGACGGTTTGGCAGGCCTGTCTGCCATTCATTTTGTTTTTGGCACCTTGGTGAGTTCATTCTCTTCCCCTATCCAACAAACGTTTCGACTTGCTAATTTTTAATTGTTAACGGACACTCACCTCTCCTCAGACTCTAACTAGGCTGCTGCTGAGGATAACAACCACACCGAGGACTGCTCATGAGGATAACCGCTTAATCGTTTTCGTGAACGACAGGTCAGGTTAACCCCATTGTTTGTTTTTGTGAACGACAGCTGAGGAGAGGATAACGGCTTAATTGTGTGCGTGAACGACTGGTGATCTTAACCGCTTATCCGTTCTTGTTAACCGCTGATTTGTGTTCTTGAAAGACAGCTCAGGTTAACTGCCTTATTGGTATTCGTGAACGACAGCCGAGGAGAGTTTAACGGTGTAATCGTGTGCGTGAACAACTCGTGAGGTTAACCGATTATCCGTTTTCGTTAACCGTAAGCGTAGTATCTGCATTAGACCAATACTACCTCTGTATCTCTTGCTGAGGATCACTACCAAGCCAAGCAATGCAGCTGCCGCTGCTGCTGAGGATACCCTCTTGGCTAACATCGTTTTCAATATTTATCTCCCTCCATTCTTACATTCTCCTACAAAGTTCATCTCATCGCCAAGGGGATCACATCGCCGAGGGGATCACATTGCTGCTGACTTTCTCATAGCCTCAGTATATCTTGCTGAGGATCATGACCAAGCCGAGCGACACTGCTGCCGCTGCTGCTGAGGATCTCATTGCCGAGGACGGCTGCTGAGGATCACATCGCCAAGGGGATCACATTGCCTCCGTATATCTTTCTGAGGATCACAATCAAGCCAAGCAACACTGCTGCCGCTGCTTCTGAGGATCTCATTGCCGAGGACGGCTGCTGAGGATCACATCGCCAAGGGGATCACATCGCCGAGGGGATCACATCGCCGAGGGGATCACATCGCCAAGGGGATCACATCGCCGAGGGGATCACATCGCCGAGGGGATCACATCGCCGAGGGGATCACATCGCTGCTGAGCTTCACATCGCCAAGGACGGCGTAAGTAAAAGGTTGTATCTGCATTAGACCGATACTACCTCCATACATCTTGCTGAGGATCACGACCAAGCCGAGCAACACTGCTGCTGAGGATCACGTCGCCGGAGCGTGCTGAGGATCACATTGCCAAAGCGTGCTGAGGATCACATCCCTGAGGACGGCTGCTGAGGATCACATTGCCGTGCAACACTGCTGCTGAGGATCTCATCGCCAAGGACGGCTGCTGAGGATCTCATTGCCAAGGACGGCTGCTGAGGATCACTTAATCAATCCAAAGCCAATCTCACTCTAACTATGACTGCGTTTGTGAACGACATCTCAGTAAGTCCCTTAGTAAGTGGGGCTGCAAAAAGAACTCAAGAGGGAAAAATAAGGAATTCAGAGCTTGGGTAAGCGCTTTAATCCTCTCTTCCAACTGAGCCACCTGTGTATTGCTAATTTATTCTTTCTTGGATTTTTTTTCTTTTTGGATCAAACAGCGTGGAAGTTACACAACTGGAATCAGTGACGGCGGAGCTCAGAGTGGAACTGGAAGATCCTCGACAGAAAACTGTTGGCCTCAAAGAACCACTGCCCACCCCCTCCCCAATCCAAGCTGATGTGCCGCTGACTCTTCAAAGATCAAGTACAAACTGTAACATCCATTAGCAATGTGCTATTCCTCTTGATCTAGAACAGTCACAGCACATTAGTGAGGAGCAAGGAGGGGATGATTCTTGCCACCAGGACCCGCCGTCACCTTCCTTTTCCACGTACAATTTGGATTCAGATAGCACCTTCTCAGACGCTGGCTCTACCAACAATGAAAGCAGTGACCACAATTCAGAATCATCTGATTTATCCTTGAAGAAAGTCAAACTCACCCGTCCACCTCGCCCACCTACTTGCAAGCAACACTCCAATCCAAATCCCCAAGTGCCTCCTAACATGTCTCAGATGGAATCAAAGTCTTGCGTAATTTGTCAAATCTATCGCCGATGTGATCACTATCAAGAACAAGATATACATGGCAGCAATGGGTTCAATGAAGCAGAAGGTTCTTGTCTGGCTCCGCAATCACACCTCAGTAAAAATCAAGGGAAGCGGAAAAAGTACAAAGCCGCCACTCAACTTCTTCGCCATCAACTTGCCAATGTACATTTTGCTGGCCAGTCCCATATTCCAGTCCACATCTCAATTCCCAATCCAAGTGCCAACATCCGATTCTTCAACAAGTCATTTATCTGCTGGGCCAATGGAGCTTGTAAGAAGGTTATTGCTGTGGTAAATTTCTGACCATTCTCAACCATGGATGCAAAACTCAAAGAACAATACCAAAATCTCAGCCAACATCTCATCCAGCAGGCGAAATTCCAAAATTCCAATAAATCCAACGGACCAGCATACTCGGGTGAAATGTACAGTCTGGGATGGCAAAAAGGTTACGAGGCACAATCCCAAATCGGTATAACAGGCATTTCTTCCAAAGTTGCTACAGATCAACACGGTTATGAAGCGCTTCAAAGGGATGTTCCAAAAATTAATAAGTTTCTTGGCGGGTGCTTCCAATCTGTATCCAAACCCCTATTCCGTGAGGTCCAGAAACAACACATTCGACTCAAATCCCCTGGACTAGCTCCCCAATATTCAGCCCACCGCAAAGGATTCACCTCACACCTGTCGTTTACCCTTGGCCAGTTTGCAAACACGCCACACCAAGACACCGATTCTTCACCCTTCAGCTTTTTCCTATGGATTCCCATTGAGAAACACACTGGGAAGCTAGTTGAGAATAATCTTCAATTCACTGGAGGTGAATTTGTCTTTCCAGACAATTCTTGTGGCATCAACTTTGCAGGATTTGATGGTATAGTTGAGTGTGCATGGAAAGCCACTGCTTATTCTCACCTGACTCTTCCCTCAAAAAATGCTCCCAACTCTTCACATACACGAATGGGGTTATCTTGCCAACTGCCCAAGAAAACCCAAAAAGCCATTCAGCTTATTAGAGATGGTCACTATATTAATCATCCAAATAAAAGCAACTGGACTATTAGAGATATGGATGCTATTTTAGATAACTCTTTAAAATATAATCAATAGTTTGCTTTTTTTATTTTCTTTCTAATGTGTAACATGCAATGTTTCAAATGATTTGTTGGGTGCGAACAAAGCCAAAAAAGGTGGACTATTTGAATAAATTTGCCAAGCGTTCAATCTCTTCTGTACTCTTTCCATGAGCCACACACTGAGTCACCAGGTCATACTTCTTACCGATGTGCTCCTGAAAAGCCAAACGTTCCATCTTGGCCATCTCAAACCTTTGGTCCTTATCCTTCTCCTCCCTTTCCCAGTCTAATTTCCTCTTGTCTAATTTTATTCCATGTTCCCACTTCTTTTCCTCTAATTTAATTCCATGATCCCACTTCTTCTCCTCAAGCTCAATTGAGTGGTTGAATTTCCTTTCCTCCAACTCGACCCCCTTATTATCGTTGTTGACCTGTCGTTCAAACTTCAACATCTCAAAACTGAGGGTGTCTTGAGCCACTTGTTACTTTCCTAATAAAGAATAAGTTGAAGAAGCATGTCAGTTAAATGAAATTGGAACAAGGATTACATCTCCAACTGGCCTTCATCCCTCTTCAACGCATACTCTTCATATTGAGAAAAAGGATTGGGGGTGTTGGGCCCTGAGGTTGATTGGCTCTTAGGATTGATATTGGCACTGTTGGATGCCCTTCGCTTGTCCTTGGGTGTTTGAGTTGGCAATGGTTTATTTGAATTTGCAGGAGAATCCAATGCAGCGTTGTTAGGTGTCAAAGTGGTGCATGATTTGTTTTTCTTCTTCTTGCAGGGTGACTGAGTATCTTCTTGAGCATCAGATGGACAGTAATCCTCTGAATCACTTGTTTCAAGGGCCCTTTCTTTGGAAGTGAGGGAATCCACAGCCCTTCAATAGCGCTTAGATGATTTAACCTTTCCACTAGGACAAACACTTGCTTCCTTTCCTTGCTAATGTCAAACATGGGAAGAAATGGGGCTTTAGCTAATCAATCAAACAACAGTGATTAATTGATCCAATAAAATAACAAACCAGGATTGCCGCTTCATTTTCATCTGACGGATTGTCACAAACACTGGCCGGTCCAACTCTTTCCTAAATTATTTAGTGGCAAGGTCAATTGTTTGAAGCAGAAATTGCATAAGTGATAAAAAGAAATTTAAAAACACCTCTTCACCGTCCCTGCCTCCTTCAGACCTATTCTCATTTGTTACTAAAGGTTCCAAGATTGCTGACTAATTCATCACGTATAAACAATATTGAACATATTAGCAATTATCAAAAAAGACAATGAAACAACTGATCAATCTTACAACTGGAGCCCTAGAGTTATTGGAATCCACAGATACATTATCTGAGTCATCTTTATCAACATGTTTGTCCAAGTTTTTGGCCTCGGGACCAGAAGAGTCAGAGCTCTCATCACCGTTTTGAGCATCGACTTTGTACACAGGCGTCACAAACGGTTTCTTACCCATCAGCTGATGCATAGCATGCAAAATGTGGACACATTTTGTCAAGCTTCGCGTCAATGGTGATAATTCCTGCCAATCGGTCTTGATTGGTGAGTCCAAAGCCAGTGGAGAGGGATTGGGTATGTGTTTTCTTGTACTTGTCCTTGTAGCTGTTAAAACGATCTTTCATCTGCCTGGCCGTTAGATTGATTTGTGAAGGGGATTGATTTCTCAGATTGATTGCCATAAGCTCAAATCCGTTAATCTTCCCTTTGGCTGGCCTTCCAACCGCTGGTGCCTTACCAGTTCCAAAGCACAAATCGTAATTCTTTTGGATTTTGAGCCAGTCAATGATTATGAGTAAGTCATCCTTCTTTAGGTGAGAAGAAGTTTTTCCGGTTGTATCATTGTCAGAGACATGTTGTGCTTGCTTCTTGATGGGTTTCTTCCTGCTTGCTGACGTCTTTGGGGGCGTTGATAGACGCACGCCAACGCCAACCCGCACGCCAATTTTTTTTGGCGTGCCGGGCCTACACACCAATTTTTTTTGGCGTGTAGGGTCTACACGCCAAAAAAAAAGGGCGTGTGAGACCCGCACGCCAAAAATGGCGTGTGGTTCCCACACACCATTTTTTTTGGCGTGTGGGCCCCGCACGCCAAATAAAATTGGCGTGTAGGGCCAGCACGCCAATTTTTTGGCGTGCACTCCCACACGCCAATTGTTTGGCGTGTGGGGGGATATTGCATGCCCCATACACATAATACATACATGGATTATGTGTATGGGGATATACACATCCCCCGCTCACATAATTGAATGAGGAGGGCCCATTTTTTACGTGAGCAAGCCCCCCCCGCTGACGAGGTTATACAACCTCGTCAGCCAGGGTATAGCCTTGCCGGCCGGGAGGACTTCCTCCTGGCCGACAAGGTTGTATAACCTCGTCAGCCAGGAGGACTTCCTCCTGGCTGACAAGGTTGTATAACCTTGTTGGCCGGGAGGACTTCCTCCCGGCTGACAAGGTTATACAACCTTGTCGGCCAGGATGAAGTCCTCCCGGCCGGCGAGGCTATACAACCTCGTCGGCCAGGAGAACTTCCTCCTGGCCGACGAGGTTGTATAACCTTGTCGGCCAGGAGGAAGTCCTCCTGGCCGACAGGGTTGTATAGCCTCGCTGGCCGGGAGGACTTCCTCCTGGCCGACGAGGTTGTATAACCTTGTCGGCCAGGAGGAAGTCCTTCTGGCTGACGACGTTGTACAGCCTCGTGCCGGGAGGAAGTCCTCCCCTTGCTCATGTAATCGAATTGGCCCTCCAATTCAATTATGTGAGCGAGGGGGGACCCGCACGCCAATTGTTTGGCGTGCGCTCCCACACGCCAAACAATTGGCGTGCGGGAGTGCACGCCAAACAATTGGCGTGCGGGCCCTACACGCCAATTTTATTTGGCGTGCGGGGCCCACACACCAAAAAAAAATGGTGTGTGGGAACCACACACCATTTTTGGCGTGCGGGTCTCACACGCCCTTTTTTTTTGGCGTGTAGACCCTACACGCCAAAAAAAATTGGCATGTAGGCCCCGCACGCCAAAAGAAATTGGCGTGCGGGTTGGCGTTGGCGTGCGCCGTTGGCATGCGTTTATCAACGCCCCGTCTTCAGTATCACTTTTCCTTTTCTGGTGATGAATTTATTCGTTTTTTTGATAGGCATTGTTCTGGGATCAGGGAATGATCAATTAATGTTTTTTCTGCAAGCAAGTTTATAATTGACTAAACTTACCAAATTTTGAGGAAAACTGAAGAACAAGTTTGGGTTTGTGACTGGGTGGAGTTGCATTGGCAACGATTTATTGTTGGTTGGGGTTGAATCGTGGAGGATTATTGATTGTATTGGGAGTTTTATTGGCAACAATTTATTGTTGGTTGGGGTTGACTCGTGGAGGATTATTGATTGTATTGGGGTTGTATATTGCAAGTTTGGATCCCGAGTTTTGATTGGTTGAAATGTGGAGGATCGTGGTTTTTGTAATTATATTGGGGTTTTTGTTGTTGATACTTGACACGTCTAGTGCAAATAATGGCATTATTTGGAATTTTTATCCACTGGTTTCATAATTGTGGATTTCGTGAAACCCGTTGATTAGATAATCGTGGATTTGGTCATATTTGATACCCCCTATTGTGTTTTTACAAATGTTTGAACTTTTTGAAGATTTTTGGATGGCAAGGTTATGGGATTAAGGCCACAGCCCCAGTTTAATCTTCAGGTTATTGCCACACAGCGCTAGGATTCAGCCATGGTTATCATTATTGACCAGATCATGGGATTCGAAAAACATAAAAGATTGTTTTTTTTGACAGATTTTAACAAATCAGTCCAAGCATTTGTAAAAACACAATATGTGATTGAACTAAGTTTATAATCTTGCATCTCCTCACTTGCTTACACCCCCTCCCAAGATTGTAAACTTCACCACATCAATCCTAATCTTCTTGCTGCTTCCTCAATCTCATTTGGCCCAAGTTTTTTTGTAAATATGTGCGCCTGTTGATTTAATGTGCTGGTCCAAGTGATCTTGAGGTTGTTTTCTCTGACAAAATTGTTGATAAAATAGAATGCTCAAATCAAATATTTGGTTTTTTTCTTTGAAGTGTTGTCTCCTGCAATCAATATTGCCGTTTGGTTGTCACAGAAAATTTTCATCAGAACCGTGTGTCCAATATCTTCCAACAGAATTGAAATCCCTGTCAGTACCTGCGACCCCTCTGATAGAGCAATGTACTCCACTGCACATGTTGACAGTGCCACCACCATTTGTCTCTTTGCTCCCCATGTGCTTGATTACATACCCAGAAGTTGATCTCTTGTGCTTGCCCCCCCAATTTGCATCCAACCATAAATCCGCTTTGCAAGATACCTTTGAGGGATTAAACCACCCCTGATTTATTGGGCCCCTCCTATTGTTAATTGTATTGAATGTATTTAATATAGTTAATTATATTCTTCTTATTAAACCCCTTATTGCACATATCCTTTTTGGAATTACCCTTCTGATAAAATATCCCAGAGCTTTCAACTCTGTATTTTTATATTCTTGCACCTTGTGTAGCTAGAAGGATTACTCCTTGGCATCACAGAGGCTGCCAGCAATGACCACCACAGCTGATGAAAAAAGCCAGTAAGATTTATTTCCCAGAAGATGATCAATCTTACCTGCATGGTTTAAAAGGATGAAGATAGCTTACTCATAGCAGTTGATCAATGCACTTCATTTTTGCCATCTTTTCATCATCAAAACTTTATCTTTTCTTCTTTCCACTACCACCATCCTATTACATTTCCCCATGTCTAGCAAATCGACCAGAACCTTTTCTTGCTTCCTGTTCTTCAATAACATCCCGTTTGATTCCTTTTCCTTTATCCCAATCACTTCTCTTCTATCTCAAACATTCATACCTTGCTTCATCTTACAACCACACCACTTCTTTATCTTACAACCACAGCCCTTCTTTATCCCACACCACCTACACACAACTGACTCTTTTTCCACAGGCACTGTTACCTCTACCCTTCTAGGTGTTGTGCTATGACATTTGAGGTGCTACAATATTCCCATGGCCTTACATATTTCTACTTCATTACATACTATACTAATATTACATATTCCTATTATGCATTTACATATTTCTTCTCACCAACCCAATTACATAATCAAATTTGTATATAAATACTATTCTCATTGCAATCCTATTCATCCCTTGGGGGATTTTTCCATTACACCAATACAGTATCCTGATATTTCATCACCTCACGTAACCAAATACTGAGATGATACATGACCTTGAATCACTAATTTATACCAACCTTACCGTTGCTACAGCCAACAAAGACAAGGCTGAGGCAGCAAACCCTGGAAATCAAACAATGCCCACTTTCCCTGAATCCCTTGTGGAAAACCTTGGCAAAGAAAACGGCAAGTGAAGAACAAGCGTGTAGCTTTTTTCCCCAGAAGATGTCAAACTTTACCTGCACTACTTAAAATGGCTGAAAGTAGCTCACTCGGCCAATGTGTGAGCCTTAGGATCTATATGGACCCAACAAAGATAATTAGACAAGCTAACAGACCGGTAGACAGGCTAATTGGTCTTTAGACTTGCTAAGGTGTCTGGTTTTGGATATGGGATTTAATAAGTTTAACAGGTAAAAGTCTAGTTGACTTATAAGGGTGGTAGTTTAGGAGGGTTTTTAAAATGAAATGTTCTTTCAAGGCAATGATTGTAAAAGACAACAACACAAAGATTTTGCCTTGAGAGAAAAGATCTCTTGAGGCTACAACTGGCCCTCTTATATATTGTAAAAAATCCTAACAAACATTCTAGAATTCTTCTTAAGGTTATAGCTATTATGAAAATAGATTTTCTATTTTCCCATGACAAGATCTTAGAATTCTCTGGAATTCATAAACTTACTTCCTGCTTAACTTAATTAGATTTTCTCTTGTTTTTTACACAATGATTCATCCACTTTTTCATTCATGACCTTGTTATCAACAATCCACCAACCTAGAATACAACTCCTCACATCTACTCCAAAATCTTTTCATCCAATTCACACATCCATCCTACTAGCTTCTTTCTTCTTTTGCATTCATTATTTTCTCTCTTGAACCACTTAACTGTAACAAACTAATACATAGTAGTCTTAGAAGAGAAACATAGTTATGTATTTAGAAAGTCTTAGAAGAGAAACATAGTTATGTATTTAGAAGGAATTTCCATTCTTTTCTACTTTATTTGAGAAAAACCTTTCCTTAATTAAGAATATGAATAGTTCTAGAATTCTCTAAGATGTTATACAAGATTACAAAAGGCAGGTAGTCACTAGGAAGTTGTTTCCTTGTGGCAAAATCTTTGTTACTTTGCTTTCCCTTTCTTTCATCAATCTTACCCAACAAGTAATTATACATCTCTATATTATAACTATAAAGCGCTTGAACCCAATACCTAATTAAAGGATAGACCCATTAAATACAAGGTCCAGATTGTCAAGACTCAATGTTGTCTAGAGCCCGCAAGCGTGTAAAAAGGGGTTACCCAAATAATTACAGTGAGAACGGTCCCAGACTGCTACTCCTAGACCATGCATATGCATGTGTTCCCACCATAGAGCTTGCAAGCAAGCGCTGGCCTTGATTATATGTTCTAGGACAAACCACGTGAAGATTTGACAAAGAGCCAACTCCAGAACAGCAAAGCGTACTATCATCAAGGTAAGTAACGCTAGCACAATTGTACATTGCAGAGAACAATACTGACCTTAGCTTAATACCTAAACAGTGTGAATTCCTGCAATAAAGAACAACCAGACCAACCTGGCTCCAGCCTCAGCAAAAGGATCACCCACCCTTCTAGGTACAAGTGAATCTCTTTTTCTAATTTCTCAGCTCAGATAAAGAACCCATGAAGCTTGTAACATACAAAATCAGTACAATGACCTGATAAGAAAGAAATACATTCTAGGTCTCCATATTCTTTCAAATCTTTTTCTCTCTCACTGAAACTCATAAGAAGTTCACAAATGCTTGTATATACAATTTTGATACAAAAGCCTGACATAATGAAATATAACTTCTAGCTCTCCATATTCTTTCACCATGGGCCAAATTTCACTATAAAAAAAATGTGCAGCACCTACATATGAAGGTAATGCCACTGATGGACCCAAATGTATTCAAATCACCTGTAGCTTGGTGTGAATAAGTTATTGAGCAAGGGTGGAGCATATTTTACTTAGTATGTGTATGCAAAAGAAATGAAAACTAAATTGTACACACCTTCTACTACATTCAGTAAATAGCTTTTTAGTTATTAGAGCATGCACAATTGTGTGGATACATTTTTGACAACTGTTGAGCTCTTAGTGAGCTCAACAGTTATGTTACCAAGAGTGTCCCCACTTGCGGCTCAACAACCCGGCTCTATTGCTAGGTTATTGAGCTGGTTCCACACTTGTGCTCCTCTGCAACTCGAGTCAATAACTCGAGTTGCAGGGGAGCACTACACGGGGTGGGTGTTTATGGAATGGGAGGGTTCACAATGAGGTGACTTGTGAAACTTGTTCACAAGTGACCTTATCGAGCTCGATAGAGGTCCATAAATTTATGGACCTCTATTGAGAATCCTAGAGAATCGACAGCTATCGAGCGCTATCGAGCGCACGAGTGGGGAGTCGTCTCGATAAAGTTAGCTTATCGAGCCGACTTATCGAGACGACTGTGGATGCTCTTATATTGTACATCAGCTGGCTTATCCTGCCGGATATTGCAGTTTTCCATTAGCTAAGGATTTTGTTTGGGGAACCCGTTACTATCCGACGTGGACCATCAGGATTCTTCAGCGTTCTTCATTCCATTGCCTGATCACTCGTGTTATCGCCTGAGAACCTGCGTACGAATCACCATCGAGTCGATCTCATTGAACGACCTAGCCGTCACTTGCGGCACGTTTGAAAAGCGTCCGACATTTAAAAAAAAAAAAAACCACGCAATGAAACTCGGCACTTTGACACTTGCTTCGACCTACCTCTGCGCGACGCTATCCGTCGGTTGGGCGCAAGGGGAGCGCTGCACCGTGTGCAACATTGGGTTATTAGTGCCCCGGGCAGCCGCTCCGCATCCGGAGATGATCTGTGGGCAGGCGTGCAAATGTACCATTTGTAACACGAAGTACGGCGATTGCAAGAATCTAGTGAAAGGATCCTATGAAATCGTGTAACTATTGTCGCTTTACCACCGCGCCGGTGTATGAAGGCAAATGCGGGTTGGCCCGCCACGACTTTAGCTGTACCGATTGTCATCTCCGTCCATGGCTGGTGATGACACATGTTGTGCATTTGTCAGACTTAGCATACCTGTACACAGCATTTCAGCTTGTTTATGTGGCAGAGACAACCTATCAAAGTACAACATATCAAAATAATTGGTTGAAATTAAATAAAATAAAAAAGACACATAATTAGGATAACAATGAGAGTATTCACAGCAATGAAGACAAGTCTGATAGGTTTCCAACCTTATGGCAATTCCCAATTGCTACCTTTTTGTTACATGGTGTAATTTTGCCATTGTCATTGTACACTATGAAGAAAACTATTGGGAGGCATACAACAAAGTAAGCACAAATCAGGACTCAAAAAGACCAGGTGTCTAGTATAGGACAGTACACAAAAATCAAGGAAGAACAGCCAGAAAACTGGAAAACAAAAGGAGAAAAAAGAAAAAGAAAGGAAAAGAAAAAGGAAGATAAAAAACCAGGAAGGGAGATTATTATAAATGCACTGTTTATTTCTGAATACCAAAACCAGACTGAGAAACAAAGAAGGAATTAGATAAATGAGAATAGACGTGAATAGTAAAAGGGGGCTTATGATTATGTAACTAGGGCTTGATTCAACCACAGTTGTATTTCCTTGAGTTATCCATTGTACTCCTTTCCTTTTTCTTTATCACTTTCTATTCCTTCTATCCTCCAGGTATTCTGCTGCTCCATCCTCCCTCCCTGAACACATCCCAGGACTCAACTAACCAATCACTACATTATCAAAGTTCTCTTTGTTCACAGATTATGAGACCGGAACTGTCTTCAAAGAACTGAAGATCTCCTCATCATTTCCTTTTTAAAGTCTCCTCCAAAAGTGAAGACCTAACAAACGTTTTTCAACATGGGTGAAGCTAACGGTAGAATTACCTGCTAAAGAAAAACTCTCTGGTACAAATTTCCTAGATTGGAAAATTTGGATAAAAAGCATTCTACAATTAAAACAACTCTATCTCCTGGTGACTAAGGAAGAAACTGAACAAATGACCCAAGACCTTGACAAACTTGACCCATTTCAAAAGTCGGATGCTATGGCCATTTTAACCTTGAACTGTGACATCAAAATTGTTTCTCAATTTTCTGACAAAGCTGGTGATGATCCCTGCAAATTCTGGGAATTCCTAGAAAACTTTTACCAACACAAAACTATTCAAAACCAATTGATGTACTTAAATAGGATCTTTTCAACCATCCTTACTACCAACAAATTGGAAAGCAATCTAACCATTTTGTTTGAAAACTCTAGAACTCTGTGCAGCCTCATCAAGGACAAAACCACAAAGCCATCTGTCCTCTTAGACTCGGTCATTGTGATTTGGGTGATTATTAACTTACCCAATGATTACCAACTAGCTGGAGAACTAATCATCAAGAAATGCAAAATAGAAAAGTCAATCCCATCCTTAAAACAAACCATAGAAGAATTACAACTTTACATCCAAAGAAATAAATCTGATCAAGAATCCGCTACTTCAAGAGCTCTAGCTGCTTCTTTCAAGAGACCACCTCAAAAGGAGGGCAATTGGCCACGCTGTAACAATGGGAAACACAATCCCCTCACCACCCATAAAGAAACCAACTTCTGGCAACTTAAATGGAAGAATCAATCCAGAAAGGGAAAGTTGAGAAAGTCCTCCTCTCTTTCTTTGGTATCAATTCAGGCGATCTCATCCTAGACTCAGGCGCTTCTTCACCTATGTTCAACTAAAAATCATTCTTCACTACCCTAGAAGATCATTCTGCTGTCTTCTATCAAGCAGATGGATCTACCATGGAGGTTAAAGGAATCGGAACTGCCTCACTAAATCTTCCCCACATGTTACTTCACCTTAAAAACGCCTTATATGTCCCCAACTTGTCAGCAAACCTCATAATCCAGTCCACTTTTCTCCAATCAGGACATTAAATTAAACCAAACAGACCTGACTCCTTTGCAGTAGTTGATGAGCATCAAAATAAGGTGTTAGACAGATCATATTTTTGATATTCATGTGACATCTCACATGCCATCCCTCTAAACTCGCAAGTCCAAGCACCCAACTTTAATTTTATCTCTCAATCCTCAATAACTCGGTCCTCATCATTGCTCAACCCTCTCAATCCATTGCTCAACCCTCTCAATCCATTGCTCAACCCTCTCAATCGGTTCCTTGGTCATTCGGTCCCCTCTATCAACTCACAATCCTCGCTCAAACCTCATTGAATATTCACTATTTAAAGACTCTACTTCATTCCTCGTCACAACAAGCAACAGAGATGGCAGAAGATTCTTCCCTCTCATCCACTGTTCTTCCCATCTTCCCTCTCATTATCATCCTCCAATTCTTTCTTATCACTCATCCGCGCTTAGTTCGCTTCCCTTCCCTTATCGACTCTCTTGCGCTTAGTTTGCTTCCCTTCTTAAACTCAACTCGCTGACATTAGTAAAACCCTCATAAGATCCTTATTTCTTGTAGGTCTTATCATTGACATTTATCTCACATCCACATTAACTAACCAATCTCCTTCCAGTTTGATTCCTCCTTTCTTTCTTCCTTTCTTCTCATATTTGTGTCTTTTCTCCATTGTGTCTTTGCCTTTAAGGTACTTATTATATTTTTCCTTTTTATAAATGTGTTTTATCATAAAACTTATATTTGAAATTTTAACCTTTAAGTTTGACAATTAACAGATTTACAGCCTTGATTGACTCAATATCCAACGACCCGATCTCGTCAAACAAAGGCAAAGTCATTATGTTAGGCACCGATAAAGGCGATTCTCCTGCCTCAAATGGTGTTCCAATCTTGGACGGAACCAATTGCACCAATTGGCACTCGCGCATGTTCATTTACCTACGAGGCAAGAAACTTTGGAAGTGTTGCACGATTCCCATTGCAAACAATGCCTCCGCTGAAGAAAAGGAAATCTACGAAGAAGCTGGCGACAAAGCTATTTCGATAATTATGTCAAGAATCAATACGAGATGTTATAATGAAGTCGTCAAATTCAAACTCAATCCGATCCAATACTCCTATGGAAGAAGATCGCCGATCAACATGCATCTCACTCTGTAATCAATCGAGGACGCGTCTTCATGAATTGGTCCGCCAAATTATATTCAGGGAATCTTCAAGATTATATCGATAGAACTCAAGCTCATTTACTAGACATTGTTGCCGTTGGCATCACTCTCCCATTGGACATTATTTTGTATCTTGTCCTTGGCAAACTCATGAAAGACAAAAAACCTGATAAAATTATTGAAAATTGTGCATTATCTGAAGACTGCACGGCATCCCCTTACCTTGTTCTCGATGCTCTTCAAGTCTGGCTCACTCATAAAAGCTTCAAGAAAGAAAATCCTCAAGGAACGGCGCTGGCTACTAAAATGGAAAAATCAAAATTCCCTTTTAAAATCATTCATTACTGCGCTAACGGAGTCCACAATCCCAAAGCGACTTCCCACAACGAAGCAAGATTTTTCAAAAAATTTCCCCATCTCAGACCTCCTGATCAAAATTCCACAAGAAAAATTCCTAATGCCAGCGCAAGTTTTGCTCAAGCTTCTGCTTTCATGTCGTATACATCTGAAGGAACTTCTAACAACATCATCATTGATTCCGCCGCTTCCCATAACATGCTTCAAAATCAAAATTTATTTAAGTCTTTTGTTCCCGAAGACATCACCATCAAGACTGGAAATCCAAACTCTCCTCTTCTTGCATCCGGTCATGGGACTGCCAAAATCTTCACAAATGGCCGCACCATCCAACTCTTCTACTGTCTTTTGGTCCCAGATATCTCTCAACAGTTGATCTCGCTCACTCAACTTATCAACACTTCAGTTACTATCACAAAGACGTCTCCAAACTCATTCAATGTCTCTGATGATTCTGGATCGATATTCGCCGGAAAGATTGTCGATAACTTGTTACACACTAGTTTTAAAGAATTGCCGAAAGCCTTTCTCACTACCAGGAACAATCATCAAGATCTTTGGCATTTCAGACTGGGTCATCCCGGCGATCAGGTGATGAAGAAAATGGGTCTTCATATCTCACAAAACTCTCTATGTGAGGTATGTAACTGTTCAAAGATGACTCGTCTCTCTTTCCCTGGTCATTTCTCGGCTGTTCAATTCCCCTTACAACGATTGCACATGGATCTTGTGGGACCAATCAATCCACCTTCTCTATCTGGTTTTAAATATTTCCTAACAATTGTTGACCAATTCTCATTGTTCAAATTCGTCCAATTTTTAAAGGCGAAATCCAACGCATTCGACAAATTTGAACAATTTGTGGCATTGGTTGAAAACTTGCGGCAACAATTGATCAAAGATGTTGTTTCTGATCAAGGCGGCAAATTCATCAATCATCGTTTTAAAGAGTTCTGCGGGAAGAAAGGAATTCTTCAAAATTTCTCACCAGCAGAAACTCTGGAATTGAACTGTTTTGCGGAGCGTGCAAATTGTACCATTCTGGACAAGGCCAGATGCCTACTCCTAAAGAGTCGATTACCCAAATCCTACTGGGCCGAAGCCGTAAACTCAGAGACATTTATTTCCAATTTATTAACTACGCCATCTTGTTCAACTTCTCCTTACAAGCTTTGGTCTGAAACTCCTGCCCCAATTCACCGACTTTGAACTTTTGGATGCAGGTCATACATTGCCATCCCCAAATCTCATTGTTCCTGGAAATTGGGTGAAACTGGAGAGGTGGGAATCGTTCTTGGTTTTGAAAACAAGGCTTCTGTTTATCGAATCCTTCGCCTTTGAGACCTGAAACTCATCAAAACTTGCCATGCAAAATTTGATGAAACCATCTTTCCAAGATTATCTTCAGATCCCTTCTCCGCTGAAGACCAGCTTCTCGAAATGAATATTGAAAATTGTCCCGTGGATATTGATGATTATGCTTCCTCGGTTTCATCCCTAGAAATTTCCCCAGGAAAACCAATCAAATTATTGCCTGCAAACATTTCTCTACCTGATCAAACTCCTCATGAACAAATCTGCTCTCCCACATTGAATGAGATCATTGGCAATATCTCAACTTCAAACATAATTTCTCATCGTCGGGAACGTCACCCACAAGTGTTCTACACATGCACAGAAAAGAAAATTCCAACTCATTATCACCAAGCAGTCAATGGTTCAAATTCATCTGAATGGACAACCGCCATTAACACAGAACTAGGCGCAATGGCTTCATTGAATGTCTGGGATGTTGTTGACCTTCTTCCCTCAATGAAAACCGTGGGCACCACTTGGGTCTTCCGCGAAAAGAAGGACAACAACGGGAATGTCACTTGTAAAGCCCGGCTCTGTGCTCAAGGCTTCTCACAAGTACATGGCATTGATTTTTCGAAAACCTTTGCTCCAACCGGCCGTTTGAGTTCTCTTTGAGCTTTAATCTCGCACGCTTCGGCTCATAATCTTGAATTCCACCAACTCAACGTCAAAATGGCTTTTCTTAATGCAAGTCTTGATGAGGAGGTATATTTGTCTATCCCTCAAGGCGTCAATCAAGATAAGAAGAAGAAGTGTTTACGCCTAAATAAGGAAATCTACTTCCTGAAGCAAGCCCCATTGGCATGGTACAATCGTCTATCAAAGTGGCTTGTCTCCATTGGATTCGAAATTGCGGTTTCCGATCCATGTGTTTTCTTTAGGATGGGCAATTGTCCAGTCTGGATTTTCGTGCACGTAGACAACTTGGCGGTGTTCAGAAAAGATGTTAGCCCTTTCAAAAATCAGATTAAAGAAGAATTCGATATGAAAGACTGTGGACAATCGGATCTCATGCTTGGCATAAAGATCCATCATGAATTGGACGCAATCGTTCTCTCCCAACTTCACTATGTTCAATCAATCTTGGATCTGTACGGCATGACCTTGTGCAGACCCGTTGCCACCCCTTTGGTTCCCAACATTCATCTTGAGAAAGCTTTGATTGAAGAACAAGATCGATTTGCTTCCTTGGGTGTGAATTATCGAAGTGCTGTTGGCGCTCTCAGCTACCTGTCAACCGCCACTCGTCCCAATATTGCTTACGCAGTTAGCTGTCTCTCCCAGTTTCTTGATTCCCCGGGCATCAAACATTGGGAGGCATTTACCCATGTACTTCGTTATCTGTCCGGCTCCTCTGAATACGGGCTAGTATACTTCAGAAATCAACACATGGCGCTTGAGGGTTACACCAACGCTGATTGGGCGTTGATAAACGCATGCCAACGGCGCACGCCAATGCCAACCCGCACGCCATTTTTTTTTGGCGTGCGGGGCCAACACGCCATTTTTTTTGGCGTGTAGGGTCTACACGCCAAAAAAAAAGGGTGTGTGAGACCCACACGCCAAAAATGGCGTGTGGTTCTCACACGCCATTTTTTTTTGGCGTGTGGGCCCCGCACGCCAAATAAAATTGGCGCACACGCCAATTGTTTGGCGTGCGGGTCCCCCCTCGCTCACATAATCAAATGGGAGGGCCCATTCGATTACGCAAGCGGGGCCCCTCCCGGCTGACGAGGTTATACAACCTCGTCAGCCGGGAGGACTTCCTCCCGGAACGAGGCTGTATAACCTCGTCAGCCGGGAGGACTTCCTCCCGGCTGACAAGGTTATACAACCTCGTCAGCCAGGAGGAAGTCCTCCTGGCCGACGAGGTTGTATAACTAAAGAGTCCTAAGTATGGGAATAATTAGGACTAAACTATATTTATAATTGCATAGAGAGAAAACATTATCTAGTTGTAAATACAGGTGTATTTATAGTCTAGATTATGTACAAGAAACATGAGAAAGAAATAGTGTGTGAAACGTCGGTTGTCATACGTCGAGCATGTCATTGGTGACGTAGAGTAGTGAGGAGTAATCCTAGACGTAAGGATTACGTAACGGAACTACTACACCCCCCCACTCGACAAGACACCAAGTACCACACGCCGCTGGATGAGGTGCGAAGAAGGGCACAGGTTCTTTGTAAATACATCGGCAAACTGCTTGTGGGTAGACACCCAGGAAACCGAGATTTTCTTCTCGAACAGGGCTTGGTTGGATATATAGAATTCTCGGTCCGTGTGGCGTGTACGTTTGTTGGAGCCGTTATTGGAACAGATAGTGACCGCCGCCAAATTATCACAATAAATATGGCCGGTTATCCAGGTCCCGCTGAGATCAAAAAGTAGATTCCTAATCCATAGAACCTGTTTTGTGCAATGGCCAAGTGCCATGTATTCAGCGTGCGCGGTAGAGGACGCGACCGTAGCCAAACGACGAGAAGCCCAAGTAACGGGGCAGCCGTGAAAGAAGAGAACACAACCATAAGTCGAACGAGAGAATTCCCCCCCCCAGTTTGCATCTACAAAGCTGCAGAGCTCAGGGCTGTCTGCTTTAGGAAAAAGATTGAGCGGAACATCCCGTGTAGCGGCGACGTAGTTGAGGAGATGACGGAGGCACGACCAATGTTGTCGAGAAGGGTTCTTGGAGAAACGGGCCAAGAAATTAACAGCAAAACTAATGTCCGGACGGGACCCAACCGCGACGTAGCTGAGTGCACCTAGTATGGCGAGGTATTCAGAGCCCGTCGAAATAGGAGCGTCGTCCGTATTAGTGAGAGGGAGGTTGCCCGTGGGGAGTGGAGTCACAGCTGTAGTGACTCCATCCCAGTGATCCGTTAGTATTTTGGTAATCAGTTTGGGTTGACACAACGAAAACCCTTCCGGAGAGCGTGTGACCGATACACCAACAATCTCGGATAGGTCATCCTTCCATTTAATTTTGATAGACGCCGACAAATCCTGTTCTAAACGACGTAAAACAGCTTCAGAGGGCCCCGTGATAATCCCATCATCAACATGTATCCATACCACGGTGGCACCTGTTTCAGAACGTAAGATGTAGACGCTAGAGTCGTACTCAGACGCTACATACCCAAATCGGTCTAAGGTAGAAGCCAGAAATTGCCACCAGCAGCGAGCCGCTTGCTTGGTGCCGTAGAGCGCCTTTTTTAGGTGGCAAGCAAAGCCAGGTGGACAGTCTAAACCCTCAGGGGCCGCTACCCATAGATCCTCGTCAATTGGTGAGTTGAGGTAAGCCGCCACAAAATCGAAAGAGTGGACAGGCCAGTCCCGTACTGCAGCCATAGATAGCAGAAGGCGCATAGACACGAAAGACGCTGTCGGAGCAAATGTTTCGTTAAACTGTATGCCCGCGATCTGTGAGTAACCTCGAGCTACGTATCGGGCTTTGTAGCGGCAACTGGCGCCGTTGTCATCCGTTTTGGTAGCAAAAACCCATTTTGCCGTCATAATTTTCGTTCCAGGAGGTACAGCTGCGACTTCCCATACACCCAACGACTTGAGATTGGCCAGTTCCTCCATGATAGCTGACGTCCAGGCGGCTTTATTAGAACTTTTCAATGCTTGTTTGTAAGTGTTAGGAACCCCAGCTACAAAAACATCAGGTACCACCGAGTTGACCAGATCGACCATTGATTCTTGGGCTTGGACTTCCATCTCATCAGTAAAATCCCCCAAACGTAATTCCAGCATTCCAGCCAAAGCTGTCGGTCCGTTGTCGCCACGAGGCTCCGTAACGTGGCTAGCAAAAGTGGCAACTGCAGATGACACAAAGGAATTGGTCTCTGGTAACCAGAAACACCATCCTTTGGAATCCGGTAAGAAACTAACCACCCGAGCCGGTACGGCCCGGTCATCCAACTTCTTACGTTTTTCCACAGGAATGTGTACATAGGCCCGGTCCCCAAACACGCGAGCCGCATCAAGGGAGGGTTTGAAGCCAAACATGCGTTCGAACGGGGTAACATCCCCACTGGCTCTGTTGGGTATCCTGTTAAGCAGAAAACACGCCCAAGTGAAAGAAAACGCCCAGAACTCCTTCGGGAGGCCACTTGCTGAAAGTAAAGTTCGGCCCATTTCCTGTAAGGTTCTATTGAAGCGTTCTATTGTCCCGTTTTGATAGTGATGGTACGCAATTGCCCTCTCCGTTTTTACCCCTCTTTCTTTAAAGTATTCGGCGAGGAGTTTAGTGTTAAACTCACCACCATTGTCAGACCGTACGCACTTAAGCGGGAGACCGGTTTGTTTTTCCATTGCCGTGATGCAGTCTATTAGTGTCTTACTCGCCTCAGACTTTAGCTTCAAAATTTTCACCTCGCTGTACCCGCTGCCAAGATCCCTGATAGTAAGAATGTACTTGCCCCCGCCGACTGAGAGTGTCTCAAAGGGACCAATGAGATCAATGTTCCATAGTTGTCAGCCTCCCTGATGCCAAGGACAAGTCCTTCTAGCTACAGGTGGTGCAAGGATAGATGGAAAGAGTTATATAAACTCTGGGTAAGGTACAAGTTACAATTCCCAAAAGATATGGGGGAATTGTGACGAAAAAATTGAGAGAAAAATAGATTAATAATTATATTAAATAAATTTAATATAATTAAAAACCAGAGGGGCCTGATAAATCAGGGGTGGTTTAGATCCCTCTAAGGTATCTTACAAATAAATGCAGAGGATTTAGGTACCTGGAACACTGGGGCCTGTTGGAACAGGGGTGGTTTAATCCCAGGAATGGAAATGGGGGAATATCTTCAAGTAAAGGGTTATTACTTACTAGTAATAAACCTTGAGGGATCTTGGGGATATTCTGGGTGAAACTGGACAGTTGGAAGCGCTTGGATGGATGGTTGGTGGAGCTTGATGGGCACTGTGAAGTTGTTGGGGAAGACAGGGCTAAAGAATAACTACTAAGAAGCTTACCAGACTGTGTTATAAAGATGTATATATCTAATAAGAAGTGGGTAAGGTTGTTAGTGGGTATTGGGAAGCATGAGGAGCCTTCTTTGGGCGGTTGAAGAGCTCCTTAAATAGTCTTGAGTTCCCCCTGGGGACCCTGTAGTTATTATTGGCCAACTTGTGGGATCTTAGGACCACATTTTGGCCATTTTTGCTTTCTTGGTGACGCTTCAGCAGCCCCTGCTTTGAATACACGTCACCAATTGATTTTATTAATGTATTTTATTATTATTTACATATTTATATTGTCTTACAGTCTGTAGTACATCAGTACTGGTTGTTATAGATTTAATACTAGTGGCTTATTTGTATTTTATAATAAGCCACAGTATTGTTTGTACTGTTTGTTCAGTCAGTATATTTTAATTATATGTATAAATAATAATACACTTTAGTATATTTAATTATTTAATCCCCAGTAACCGTTATTACATATGTAACATATGTAATGAGGTCACTGGGGCGTGTTTTTACTGTTTTGGGTGTACCTGAGTGACTGTGGAGTCCGCGTGCCAAGCTGGGAGTCTGTAAGGGGCTTAGTGCTTGCGCGGGGGCTTGTATCCCAACTTTGGCGCGGGCTTTCAGTCACGCGGGTTGAACTTCAAGCTCTGCGGACTGCGGTACGCGGGGTTTGAGTAAAACACGGTGTATTTACACTATCTCCCCCAATTTACACAACACCTCATTTCCGTGACTGGAAATGGGTTTTAAGCATATGTAAATATATATATAAGCATTTAATTACGGCAAGTACTTTTTATTTAAAAGGTACTTGCTAATTCTTCTTTGCTAATTTACATAGTGAAGGAGTGGGAATTAGGGGTACCTGTGAGTGAGGTACCCTAGGTTAAATTTAGTGTAGATTCAGAATATCAACTAATATTCTAAATATTATTTGATATTCTATATTTTTTATAATAATAATTTTGTGGTAAACTTGTGACAGGTTGCTCTGTCATAGTAGCAAGCTGACATTCCCTACCACCAAGATAGGTCTCCTGGAAAAAGGTAAGTTTCTAACTAAAGATAAGGTTATTTAAGGAAAAAAATTTCAAGAGGACCTCTTGGATGCCCTGTAATTTCTCAGATGAATTGCTCCATCTGGGATATTATTTTCAGGTAACCACTCATCTTTGTCTGCTGATTGGTTCTTATATCTGACAAGATAAAGTCTTGTATCTTTTCCCTGTATCCTCTCTTTTTTATCTTTCAGGATTTTATGTACTTTCAATTGTCCAGAAGGTGGGACCTCCATCAGGGGAACTGGTTGTTGAGTGACTGGTTCATCTTCAGTTCTGGATTGGTACTGTTTTACCAGACTGACTGGGAATACTGGGTGTTTTCTGGATAGTTCCTCTGTCAGTATGACTTCCACAGCATTTTTTCCATGAAGTTGTTTAATGGTAAAGGGACCTATAAAAGGGGGCTTTAGCTTCCTGCTACCTCCCAAGTTATTGAAGTTAATAGTGGATAAAAGGACCTTATCTCCTATTTTAAACTCAGGTTCTTTGTGGCTTTTATCCCATCTCCCTTTGTTGTATTCTACTGCTTCTTCCACGCATTTCTTAGCATGTTGTTGGGTCAGATCTAACATTTTCTTGAAATCTAGTGCTGTTGGATGCAGGTGGGGTAATTTATCATTCAAAGTATCTTTGGGCATGCGTGGTATCCATCCTCTTTCCAAGACATATGGAGCTTCTTTGGTGGAGGAATGTTTACTACTATTATAGGCAATTTCCAATGCTGGTAGTAGACTAACCCAATCATGAGTGTATCCATCATGATTCTTAAATTCAAATCCAAAGGAGCAGAATCTACGTAACATGTCTTCTAGAGTTTGTATCATTCTTTCTGCTAACCCATCAGTCTGAGGGTGATAAGCTGTGGAGAAAGCTAGTTTAGTACCAAGCATGTCATGTAGGTTCCTCCAAAATTCTGATGTAAATTTGGGGTCTCTATCACTAATTATAATTTTGGGTATACCTACATCAGCCATGATCCTATTCCAAAACAACAGGGCAACCTCCATGGCAGTATCATCTTTATGGTTAGGTATAAACCTGGCTCTCTTGGAGAATCTGTCTACAACTACTAGTACTGAGTTATATGAGAAGGATCCTCCTGGGGGTAGGCCTGTCACAAAGTCCATGTTTATGATTTCCCACTTGTCAGTTGGTTCAGAAATTTTCTGCAGTAAGCCAAATCTTTTTCCAGTTTGCTTATTGCCTTTCTGACACGCATCACAAGATTTGATGTAGTTGTGTACTTGTTCTTTCCAATTGATCCACCATGCTGTATATTTAATTCTCTCTACTGTTCTTTCTTCAGAAAAGTGTCCAGAATTAACATTATCATGGCATTCTTTCAGAATGTTATCAATTTGGGAAGGGTCACTTAGCACTAGTACACTTGAATGCCTATTCCTGAAATATAGAAGGCCATCTAGGAGACTGAACTTTCCAAGTTTATAATGTTTGGCTAATTCTTCTGGTAGACTGGCTATTAGTTCTGTTGAGCTGTTGTCATTTCTAAGTATGTCTACTAGTTTTAACAACTCAGGGTTCTTGTCATAGCTACTCTGGACTAATTCATAAAATGCATCATCTAGGTCACACACATGAATTCCCAGGATGGGAAATATGTCCTCATCTTCTGGGTCATAAGCAGGATTATCTGGGTTATTAGGCAAGGCCCATCTACTTAGTCCATCTGCATTTTTGTGCTTGGCTCCTGACTTATGAATAATAGTCATATGTCCTCTATACTGTTGAATTGCAATTTGCCATCTAAGCATATGTCTATTAGGGGTCTTCATATTCATCAAGGTTCTTACAGCTGTGCAGTCAGTTACCACTAGGAAGTTAGATCCTTCAAGATAGTAATGTAACTTTTCCAGAGCCCAAACAAGTGCTAAACATTCCATTTGGCTTGCTCCATATTTCTTCTCAGTACTTTTGATTTGTCTTGAGATAAATAGAATGGGTTTCTCTGCAGGTTTATCCTCTATTATGAACTCCTGATGGAGGGCTGCTCCTAGACCATCTAAACAAGCATAAATATACAGTATAAATGGTTTAGTATAGTCAGGTTGTGCTAAAACTGGTGCAGTGGTAAGGAGTCTCTTTAACTCTTCGTAGTTTTGTACTCTATCATAGGTCATTTCAAATATGGTATCATGATTACAGAGTGCGTAGAGGCTTTTACTTACATTTGCAAAGTTGGGGACATGTTGGCGGTAATAACTACAGAAACCTAGAAAGGACATAATTTCTGTTCTGTTCTGAGGCATGGATTTCATTAAGACTGCTGCCACTTTGTTCTGGTCTATAGCCAGGGAAAGACCTGAGACTACTCTTCCTAGTGCTTTAAGTTCTCCATATCCAAAGTTACACTTTTTGATGGACATTTTTAACCCTGCTTGTGTGGCAGTTTGGAGTACTATATTGATCTTTTCTAGGTGAGTTTCCCAGTCATCAGAGTAAATGATAATGTCATCTATGTATACCATCATCCAGTTTTGCCTAATGAATGAGCCAAAAATGGAGTCCATCATTCTTTGGAAGTGGGATGGCGCATTCTTTATGCCAAAAGGCATTCTGAGGTATTCAAAAATCCCTAGGTGACATATAATCCTCAGGAATTTCCTACTCTCAGGAGCTATGGGGATCTGATGGAACCCTTTCAGTACATCCATAGTGGTGATATACTTGGCCTTAGATAAGTTGTGTAATGAATGGTCTATCCTGGGAATAGGATAGTAGTCAGGTCTGGTGTAGTTATTCAGAGCACGGAAATCTCCCACCATTCTTGACTTTTCATTATGCCAGGCAATTATTACAGGTGTGGTGACTTCTACCTGTTCATTATGTCCAACTTTTCTCAGGACTTTAAGTTCTTGTAGCTCTTTGATGTGTGTTTCCAGAGCTTCTCTTGATTTGGGGCTGGAGGGGTAGGGTGGTCTCCTCAACTGTGGGGGATAAGGTTTGTCAATATTAAGTTCCAATTTCATGTCATGGCCCTTGATGTTACCAATTGGTTCTTCTGTAGTGCAGAAAGCTTCTTTATGTTCAAAACAAGTTTTCAATACATCCATCTTCTGTTCCTCATTTAATATGTCACTGACAGCAGCTTGTGATAAGTATTCTTTCTGGAAAGATAGTAGATCTTCTTGGATTTCAACATTGTTAATGGCATCTGGTATCTTGATGTTAATGTTGCAGATTTGGAATTTTCTTTTCCAATCACCACCAATAGTGTAGAATCTATCTTTACTCTGGAAAATATCTATACCATACATACAGAAAGCATCATTACCTAGGATCAGGTAATCACAGACTGCATCTTGTAACACTACAAATTCAACAGATAACCTAAGAGATCCTTTAGAGTGAGGAAATATTAGAGGTATGGATACTACTCCAATAGGTTTCATGGCTGAGTTGCAACTACTGAACTTGGCTTTTGGCATGGGCATTAAGTTATCTCTCCATCTGGGGTAACATTCATCTAGAAAGGTACTACTGGCACAAGAACAGAAAGCTCCTACGTCAAGGAGGACTCTTATTTCTTTGTTATCAAACAAGACAGTAGTATAACTAGTTTTCCCCATGGTGTAACTCATACCAGCTTCAGGTTTATTGGTGAGTAACTTTGCGTCAGATATATGGCCAACCTTCATGGAGGGATCCCATCTTTGTGGTAAATTAGAGTCACCATGTATAGCATTAATGGATAATTCATCCCCAATGTCAGCTTGGATAACTGAGATTCTCATCAAGTCTTCTTCAGCTGGTTCATTCATGACTATTTCAAACTGGGAATGGGTATCTTCTTCAGTTTCTGATGGGGTGTTCATTACTACCATATTTACTCTTTTACGTATATTGGTACATTCATTTTTCCAATGACCTTTTTCTCCACACTTGAAACATTCAGGAGTAGCAGTTTTCTTGGGTATTTCAGTTGTGGGGTTAACCTTGGTGGTTTCTTTTTGGAACTCTTTTCTCTCAGGGATGTTATTCCTGGTGTACTTCTTGTTCCATCCATTAAGGACTACCATTTCATTTAATACACTGCTGAATTCTGTCAGGTCTACATCTAGTGAGGGGAATCTACATCTCATTATACTCTCAAGATTTCCTTTACATTGACTCAGTAATCTGTTGTTGGCTTCTTCATCTGAGACTCTGTCATACACACATTCAATCCTTCTTCTTTGTTTCAAACACCATTCAGAAGCTGTTTCTGTGGTTGGATCAAAGTAATCTTTTTCAAAGGCTTGGCGCTTTTCATTTTTCCAAATTCTGGTGCCAAACTGGGCTTTGATTAATTCTTTCCACACTGACCAAGATTGGTGTCCTACAGCTTTACTTTTGGTAATAAACCAAGTAGAAGCCATTCCTTCAAAGAGTACAGTAAGTCTTGAAGTGATGACTTCATCATCAGCTTGGTAAGTCCTTACTATGTGATCAATGTATTCTATGAAACTCATGTGGTCATATTCTCCTTTACCATCAAACTTGGGCCAATCTTTTAAGGGGGGCATAAGTTTGTGTATAGCAGTCATATCAGAGTTTCTGTAAGGTGTGGACATTCTGGTATCTTTGGTCATAGGTCTATTCTGCATAAAAGGATTGTTATACCTAGGTTGGGCACTATTGGTATTGGGGGCGCTGTGTTTTTCTTGAGGGGCAATGTTGGGACTCAAGTATTGGGGATTTTTATATGGATTATTTTGTTTCTCCCCTTTGTTGTTATAATAATTAGAATTAATATTGATGTGAGGAGCTTCATCTCTGTCAAGATACGTGGAGGGTTTAATGTCAGGTACCTTGTCACCATACTTATTCCAATTGTTTGTTGCTTGGTTAACCATCTCTTCTTCACTGTATGAGCTGCGGGGTCCTTGAGGCTCATGGTATTGTGGATTCATTTTCTCTTCTTTCAAGGATTCTATACCTGAGATGATAGTTGTTAATTTTGAAATTACATTGTCTTTTAATTTCAATGATTCAATTTCAGAAGTAAGGACAGATATTTTGTTGTTTACTTGTTCCTCTAGTTTCTCAAATTTTGTATTAAAATTGTTATTCAGATTTATGATCAAATCTTCTAATTTATTGTTGTTTGTTTCATCCTTTTTGAGGGAATTAATAACATATTCTGCCATTGTTACTTGGGAAGTTTGCATTTCTTCAAGAACATCTAAAGTATCATTAGTATTTTTGTTAATTTCTTTTGTTATTTCTTTAATGTTCTCATTATTTTTGTTGATTTCCAACAAGGTGTCACTATGATGCACTGGTAACTCAAGGGGTAAAGGTTTATCCAGTGTTTGCAGGATTCTCATGGTGCGCGCAGTAATGTTATCTTTGATTTCTTCTAAGCTGCTTTCTATTTTATTAACAATTATTTTTAAATTGGCCTCATTGTTAATATCTAAAGTATTTAGATTATTATTAAGCGCTTCTATAGAGTCAAATAAGGAGTGTATTACAGAAGGATTCAATCTATGTTCTTGTATAGATTGGCAGCTATCAGAAGGAGGTCTGTAGCTTTCTTCCACTTCACTGGGTCGTCGAAGTTGGTGGAGGAAGAGCTCCTGTTCTTCCCCTTCTCGAGTTTTTTGAACTTCAGGGTGTGTTTCTTTGGAGGCGCTGGGAAATGGATCTTCTTTTCCTCCCAGGGGTTCCACCCTTTCACGTAAGCCTCTATCTCTTCGTTGGGGATGAGCTTTTGGAGAGCTTTCTGACTCTCTTGCGCCGTAGTCAGCAAAGCTCTCAGCTCTTCTGTAGGCCCTTGTCTCAAAGAGACTTGGCACTGTTTCCAAATGGAAACGTGCTCTTTCACCCGGTGTCTGATCTGTTCCTCTTTCGAGAGGACTTGGATTTCCGGGGTGGAAGGGCGTTTCTGGGTAGCTGCCAACGACTCTTGGGGTCTCTCGTCGACGTCCATTGGCGTTTCTGCTTCCGTTTGAGGAAGCGGGAGCTCTTGGGGCGTCGTCGTTGGCTCTTGGGGAGTTGGGGTGGCTTCCGGCGTGGCTGGGATAGGCCCCTTGCGCGCTATGCTCGTCATGTTGAGGTTCTTGACGCGCTGGTGCAGTTCTTTTGCCGCTACGAGCTCTTGTTGGACTGGGTAAGAGACCTCGTAGCTCTGGCTTGGTCGATCTGGTAGGTTTAACCATGGTAAGTTATTTATATGTGTAATTTTTTTACTATGTAAAGTGTACTTACTTGGAGGGTTATTGGTTTCAGCGTCGACTGTAGGAGTAGTTTCTTGAGCGGTGTTTTCAAAGGAAGCCACTGGGAGGGGTTTCACGTTAGTGTAGTCGATGATTGTTAAAGGAGAAGCAGACGTACTTCTTGATTGATATTTTTCCTTGGCCAATCTTTCCTTTTTTAGTTTTAAACCGCGTAAATAATTGTGGAGAGTAATTTCCGCTTCGAGGTTTCTTTCTTCTCTAAGGTGAGAATGATAAGCGGCGAGGATTATTCGTTCTTCTTCAGTAAGAAGGTCCCAATCTGTAGGGCGGTAGTTTCGTATATCTTCCTCCCTTTTGAGGCGTAAAATACGAAGGTAATGCTGAATGAGGGTGGCGTTTTCTTGTAAGTTCACTGTACGCGCCGCAGAGGTAAAAAAAGGTAGTAAGTATTGGTTACTGTAATTTTTATAAAATATTTTTTATTAGTATGTATTTTTTAATTGTGTATTTTTTAGAAAAATTGAAGACTTACGGTTTTTTTTTATTTTAATTTTGTGGGTTTGGTTTTTGTTTTTTTTTTTAAAAAAAAAAGGAATGCAAAACAGTTTTTTGTTAGTTTTTTTTTGAATTTTTATAGGGTGAGGTATATATGAAAGTGATGATTTTTTATTGGTGTTTTATGTGTATATTTTTATATAAAAAAAAATAAAAAATTACGGGTTTTTTTTATTTCAAAAATAAATTTGAAAATTTTCCCGGCCAGACCCCCAATTGTCAGCCTCCCTGATGCCAAGGACAAGTCCTTCTAGCTACAGGTGGTGCAAGGATAGATGGAAAGAGTTATATAAACTCTGGGTAAGGTACAAGTTACAATTCCCAAAAGATATGGGGGAATTGTGACGAAAAATTGAGAGAAAAATAGATTAATAATTATATTAAATAAATTTAATATAATTAAAACCCAGAGGGGCCTGATAAATCAGGGGTGGTTTAGATCCCTCTAAGGTATCTTACAAATAAATGCAGAGGATTTAGGTACCTGGAACACTGGGGCCTGTTGGAACAGGGGTGGTTTAATCCCAGGAATGGAAATGGGGGAATATCTTCAAGTAAAGGGTTATTACTTACTAGTAATAAACCTTGAGGGATCTTGGGGATATTCTGGGTGAAACTGGACAGTTGGAAGCGCTTGGATGGATGGTTGGTGGAGCTTGATGGGCACTGTGAAGTTGTTGGGGAAGACAGGGCTAAAGAATAACTACTAAGAAGCTTACCAGACTGTGTTATAAAGATGTATATATCTAATAAGAAGTGGGTAAGGTTGTTAGTGGGTATTGGGAAGCATGAGGAGCCTTCTTTGGGCGGTTGAAGAGCTCCTTAAATAGTCTTGAGTTCCCCCTGGGGACCCTGTAGTTATTATTGGCCAACTTGTGGGATCTTAGGACCACATTTTGGCCATTTTTGCTTTCTTGGTGACGCTTCAGCAGCCCCTGCTTTGAATACACGTCACCAATTGATTTTATTAATGTATTTTATTATTATTTACATATTTATATTGTCTTACAGTCTGTAGTACATCAGTACTGGTTGTTATAGATTTAATACTAGTGGCTTATTTGTATTTTATAATAAGCCACAGTATTGTTTGTACTGTTTGTTTCAGTCAGTATATTTTAATTATATGTATAAATAATAATACACTTTAGTATATTTAATTATTTAATCCCCAGTAACCGTTTACATATGTAACATATGTAATGAGGTCACTGGGGCGTGTTTTTACTGTTTTGGGTGTACCTGAGTGACTGTGGAGTCCGCGTGCCAAGCTGGGAGTCTGTAAGGGGCTTAGTGCTTGCGCGGGGGCTTGTATCCCAACTTTGGCGCGGGCTTTCAGTCACGCGGGTTGAACTTCAAGCTCTGCGGACTGCGGTACGCGGGGTTTGAGTAAAACACGGTGTATTTACACTATCTCCCCCAATTTACACAACACCTCATTTCCGTGACTGGAAATGGGTTTTAAGCATATGTAAATATATATATAAGCATTTAATTACGGCAAGTACTTTTTATTTAAAAGGTACTTGCTAATTCTTCTTTGCTAATTTACATAGTGAAGGAGTGGGAATTAGGGGTACCTGTGAGTGAGGTACCCTAGGTTAAATTTAGTGTAGATTCAGAATATCAACTAATATTCTAAATATTATTTGATATTCTATATTTTTTATAATAATAATTTTGTGGTAAACTTGTGACAGGTTGCTCTGTCATAGTAGCAAGCTGACAATAGTTCCATCGGTTTAAAGAGCGTTGGGTGGAGGACAGGGAGTTGACATGTAGACTTTTAGATATCATACATGGGGGGCAGTGAATTACTCCACTCGGAATGGTATCAGGAAGCCCCAATACCATTTTGTATTTAATCATACGCCGGATCGTCCTGAGACTTACATGTCCTAGACGCTGATGTATGTGTAGCAAGGCTTTTTCATCACTACTGAGGCTGTGGGGCATCTTAGGCGCAGGCGTAGGTTGTGGAACAGTAAATGCAAACGGGTTATGATTATCAACAGGTGGGGAAACAGCAACGACAGTGTTACAAAAATGAGGGTCGGGGAAAGGTGGAGAAAAAACTTCGGTACACGGTAAGGACGGTGATGGGAAAAGCCATTTGCGGGTTGAGAGATCAAGAGTAGAAATAGCCCAGACGTTCGACTTAAAAGAGATTACAAAACTATCATTCACAGTATCGTAGGAAAGGGAGTGACCGGCGATCCGGAGAGCCGCCGCAGAGATCAAAGTGTGTCCTGCATTTTCACAGTAGAGAAAGCCGTTAAGATCGATGGCCATTGAATTCTTGCCACGAAAACTCATCGTGCCTGTGGCTGTGACAAAGTTAGGGGATCCGTTAGTGGCTACTTTTAACGGGATACGTCTGGACAGTAATGTAAAGTTGGACAACGCTGACTTATCGCCCGTAATGTGGTGAGTAGCGCCAGTATCAAAAATAATCTCGGGTCCTCCGGGCGAGGCAAGGTTGACTTGACTGGCTTCCGGCGCGTTGTTGTATGTAGGGTCAAATTCCATCACATCATCGGCACAGTGGTTCGGGGAGGTGTCAAACGAAACAACTTTAGCGGCCGGGCGTGGACGAGGGCCAGAAGGGGAAATCACGATGATACGAAGGTCGGTAAGAGTCAGCTGGGCGACCACCGGGGGCTACAGGTTGAGGAGGTCTGGGGTTCATAGAGGATCGAAAACCGACGGGTGGTGTAATTATGGGGTAGTGGGCTTGGAATGTGTTGGGGTTCGCTGTAATGATGTGGGGGCCGGAACGAGTATTCCTAGGGGTTCGTTGCATTCGGCAATTTGGTGAGTCGTCGAGTTGCAGCGGAAACAAGTCCTGGCTCAATGTTCGAAACGTCGTTCGGGCCGGCCAGCCAAACCGTATACGTTACCCGGTAAGCTTTCAATAGAAGGGGATCTTGCAATGGGGGTCGAGGAGCAAAGAACTGCTGGCTGCTCGTCGCGCCGGTGGAGCTTGGACCGTGAAACAAGGCGAGATTGACTATCCGCCAGTAAGTCCACCATTCGATTGAAAGAGGGTACCCTGTTGTTCTGCCAAGAAAGCTCCATATCGATTTTCTGATCGAAATCATTTCGAAGGTCCGAACCTGGTAGGATAGAAGACTGTAAGATTAGTCCAAGGATACTATCTTTGTCCAGGGAGATGCCGGTAGCCAGAAGATCCTCAAACCGGGAACAAAACATCGAGGACAGTTCGCTGGCTGAAATGTCGGTCGGAATTGGTACTTGAAAAAGGTTGTACCATCGAGAAAGTTGGGATGTCCTGCTGACCGAGCCGAACCGACTCTTGATTTCTTGCAACATCTCATGGCTCTTTGTAAAGTCGTATAAGTCAAACCGAATCGAGGAATCAACCGATCCGAGTAAGATACTACGCGCCGCCCGCTCAAGAGGATGACCACTCTGGTCCCTGAGGAAAAATTGCTTGTCCCGGAGGTAGGAAAAAGCCGTTTCCACTAGTTCTCGGTGCCAAATGCGGAAGTTGGTACCATCCGGTCGAAGATAACAAACAGCGAAACGGGAGGTAGCATCACGGATGAGAGAAGCCTCTGCCCTGTGATCAGCGGCAGACAATAACTTAGCTTCGGGCCTAGGATCCATCCGCTGGTCCGGTAGGGGAAAGACGTGAAGGGGGAGCATTGGTGCTGTGGGTCGTCCAATGAAAGTACCTTCACCTTTGTCATCAGAAGCTGGACGAGAGTCTGCCGCTCTGCGGGCGCTGGAGCAAGTCGTGATTCGAGTAGGTGATCGTTGTACAGACATGGCGATTTAATGAAAAAATTGGAAAAGGAATATGGACAGGAAAAATGTTGTAATAAAGGAAAATGGATAAGGTTGTAAAGGGTTGTGAGGATGGAGGGAAAGGAAAGATTTTTAAAAAAAAGTGTTCGAGGGGAGGTTATTATAAAGGAAGTAGACGGAAAGATTTGCTAGCGTTCGGATAGAAAACTATAGACACACACACCACACTGGATAAACACACACCACCACACAGCCACACAGATGACACCACACAGAATATACCACACAGGAAGGAAGGATTTACCACACAGAAAATACCACACAGACGGGAATCGTAAACTAATTGAACTATAATGCTAATATTAACGAGAAGCTCATAACCTAAAGAGTCCTAAGTATGGGAATAATTAGGACTAAACTATATTTATAATTGCATAGAGAGAAAACATTATCTAGTTGTAAATACAGGTGTATTTATAGTCTAGATTATGTACAAGAAACATGAGAAAGAAATAGTGTGTGAAACGTCGGTTGTCATACGTCGAGCATGTCATTGGTGACGTAGAGTAGTGAGGAGTAATCCTAGACGTAAGGATTACGTAACGGAACTACTACAATAACCTCGTCGGCCGGGAGAACTTCCTCCTGGCCGACAAGGCTGTATAACCTCGTCGGCCGGGAGGACTTCCTCCTGGCCGACAAGGTTATACAACCTCGTCAGCCGGGAGGACTTCCTCCCGGCTGACGAGGTTATACAACCTCATCAGCCAGGAGGAAGTCCTCCTGGCCGACGAGGTTGTATAACCTTGTCAGCCGGGTATAGCCTTGCCGGCCGGGAGGACTTCCTCCTGGCCGACAAGGTTGTATAGTCTCGCCGGCTGGGAGGACTTCCTCCTGGCCAACAAGGTTGTATAAGCTTGTCGGCCAGGAGGAAGTCCTCCCGGCCAACAAGGTTTACAACCTTGTCAGCCAGGAGGAAGTCCTCCCAGCTGGCGAGGCTATACAACCTTGTCGGCCAGGAGGACTTCCTCCTGGCTGACAAGGTTGTATAACCTCGTCAGCCGGGAGGAAGTCCTCCCGGCTGACAAGGTTATACAGCCTCGTGCCGGGAGGAAGTCCTCCCGGCTGACGAGGTTGTATAACCTGGTCAGCTGGGAGGGGCCCCGCTCACGTAATCGAATGGGCCCTTGCATTCAATTATGTGAGCAAGGGGGGACCCGCACACCAAACAATTGGTGTGTGTTGTTTGGCCTGTGGGAGCGCACGCCAAACAATTGGCGTGCGGGGCCCACACGCCAATTTTATTTGGCGTGCGGGGCCCACACGCCAAAAAAAAATGGTGTGTGGGTCTCACACGCCCTTTTTTTAAAAAAAATGGTGTGTTGGCCCCGCACGCCAAAAAAAATTGGCGTGCGGGTTGGCGTTGGCATGCGCGCTTGGCGTGCGTTTATCAACGCCCACGCTGATTGGGGCAATTGTCTTGCCACCAGAAGGTCCGTTACGGGTTATCTCTCTCTATTGAATGGGCACCTGGTCTCTTGGCAAACCCGAAAACAGGCGGTGGTGTCCTTGTCATCTTGTGAGGCTGAGTACCGTGCCCTCACTGATTTATCTTGCGAATTACTCTGGCTTCGTCAATTTCTCAACGAGGTCAAAATTGCTTCCGACTGCTCTCCAACAATTATTCATGAAGACAATCAAGGTTGTATCGCAGTGGCCAACTTTGAGGCGAATTCCAACGCGAAACGGATGAAACATGTTGAAATCCAACTTCATTTCATAAGAGATGTTGTAAAAAACGGAAAGATCCAATTGAAATACACTCCCACCTTGGAAATGCTTGCTGATTTCTTAACGAAATCAGTCCCTTGTCCCTCTCTCATTAGGTCACTAGAGACTCTTGGGATTCTTTGTCTAGAGGTAAGGGGGGGTGTTGATATTCATGTGACATCTCACATGCCATCCCTCTAAACTCGCAAGTCCAAGCACCAAACTTTAATTTTATCTCTCAATCCTCAATAACTCGGTCCTCATCATTGCTCAACCCTCTCAATCCATTGCTCAACCCTCTCAATCGGTTCCTTGGTCACTCGGTCCCCTCTATCAACTCACAATCCTCGCTCAAACCTCATCAAATATTCACTATTTAAAGACTCTACTTCATTCCTTGTCACGACAAGAAAGGCAGAAGATTATTCCCTCTCATCCACTGTTCTTCCCATTGTCCCTCTCATTATCATCCTCCAATTCTTTCTTATCACTCATCCTTAACTCAACTCTCTTCATTGCTTAGTTTGCTTCCCTTCCCTTATTGACTCTCTTGCGCTTAGTTTGCTTCCCTTCTTAAACTCAACTCGCTGACATTAGTAAAACCCTCATAAGATCCTTATTTCTTGTATGTCTTATCATTGACATTTATCTCACATCCACATTAACTAACCAATCTCCTTCCAGTTTGATCCCTCCTTTCTTTCTTCCTTTCTTCTCATATTTGTGTCTTTTCTCCATTGTGTCTTTGCCTTTAAGGTTGTCATGAGCCGTATTGCGGGCCTGCCCGCACCAAAGCCCACACCACATGTAGATAGTCTATCACGTACATGTCACAGGCAGACCACTATATAGTCTGTCAGGACGAGGATCCACATCTCTTCCTCATCCTGCAATCTACATTATAGGATCCCAAAACCCCAGAAACCCCAGAACCCCAGAGCCTTCCTCTCCACAGATCAGACCATAACATATTTCAGGATCTAACACTACGGAGACAAAGGCAAGAAACCAACACCCAGACACCTGAACAAAACCAGACAGACAACCCAAACGATCCCAACTCCACCCACACCCGAAAGATGGATGAAGTAGAGCAACTCCGACGACAGCTTGAGGAGATGACTCAAGCAAGGGAGAACAAACGATCCCGCTGAAGAGCGGCCGAAGCACAACGGGACCAACCATCCCGACCAACCGGTTCCACCCCAACCCGCGGACCAAAGATCGCATGTCCCGACAAGTTCAATGGTGAACGCGGGACGAAGGCAGAAACGTTTGCCCGCCAAGTGGCGATTTATACATCGGTCAACAGCACCATGTTCCCTGACGACAGGACAAAGCTGTTATTCGCCGCGTCCTACCTTACTGGACCCGCCGCCGTGTGGTCCGCCCCGTACATCGACCTAGTCAAGGAAGGGGCGGACTTCTCGTATGACGGGTGGACGAAGGATTTTGGAACGATGTATTTCGACTCGGAGAAGAAAGGGAAGGCGGAACGGGCGTTACGAACGCTACGCCAGACGAGGACAGTGGCCGACTACACCCACACATTCCTCACCCACGCTACTGCCACAGGATGGGAGGTCCCGACCCTCATCAGCCAATACCGACAGGGCTTAAAACGGGACATTCGGACGGCACTAGTACTGGCCCGCACCACTTTCACCACTGTCAATGAGGCAGCGGGTCTAGCCATGGAGCTTGATTTGGAGATGCACGGGGCGGAAACAACCACTGGATTTGCAAAGACCCAGCCAGATCCCAACGCCATGGACACATCTGCGATCAGCGGCCGTCTATCCGAGGACGAGAAGGCCCGCATGATGCGGGAAGGACTTTGCTTCCGCTGCGGGATGCGAGGACATATCTCTTGGGAGTGTCCAAACAAGAAAGGGAAAGGACGGACACCCGCCTCAGTCTCCGCACTCGAGGACCAGATCCGACAGCTAGCCGATGGATTGGCGACGCTCAAAACGGAGGGACAGGCGGACAAGGTGAACAAGGGACGGGCCGATAAGTCAAAAAATGGAGACGCTTGGGAATGAAGGTTGTGCCCTTCCCGAGCGTAGCGGAGTTGTCATGCAGTATTGGTGCTAGTCAGACATTACATGTAAATGAAATTGATCCCCGATGTTTCCTTTCATGCACTATCACAACTCCCAGAGCCACACCCCAAAGCCCCTATCCCCCCCTATCCTTCCTCATAGACTCCGGAGCAACCCACGACGTTCTGAGTGAATCGTACGCATCCCAATGGGGAATCCTCGAGGCCGCTTCGGCCTCGGGGCAAACCGTCTTCGGATTTGACGGGTCCGCAAGCAGAGCAACCCATGAGATAGACCTAATGTTGAACGACGAACCCCGCCCGTCCCGATTCATCATTACACGACTGAAAGACTCGTATGATGGGATCCTAGGGATGCCCTGGATCCGCCGATATGGACACCGAATCAATTGGACAAACCGTACCCTATGGACCCCGGGGCGGTTTTGTCTATTCCGAAAAACATCCCAACCGGCGAGTCGGGGAAAGCTAGGAAGATTGACGAGGGGGTGTGTGTTTTGAACACAATAACGCCCCCGCAATGTGAGTTTGACATCCCTATCCCCCACATCATTCCTGAAACGGCTGGCAAGCTTGTACACCCTGTAGATAGACCCCAGAACCCCACATGGAATCCCGAAACCCGACACCCCAACCACGTACCCGATGAAACCGTATCCAACCAAACTTGTGCTACTGCGGCAGCAGTATCGTCCTACCCGCCAACATCCCCGCAGAAGGTCGAAAGGCCCATGGGGAAAGCTAGGATTAGTGACGAGGGTGTGTGTGCTTACAGCACAATAACACCCCCGCAATGTGAGTTTGACAACCCCCCACCCCATACTTTACTGCCCGAGACAGCTGGCAAGCTTGTACGCCTTGTAGATAGATTTGCAAGCCCCGCCAAGAACCCCAAGACTCGACACTCTGACCAGGTACCCGATGAAATTATTGCTACTGCCAAGGCAGTATCGTCCTCTCCGCCAACATCCCCGCACACGGTCTACAGGCCCATGGGGAAAGCTAGGATTAGTGACGAGGGGGTGTGTGCTTTTAGCACAATAACACCCCCGCAATGTGAGTCTGATAGATCTCCCCCGCATTTGAATCCCGAAACAGCTGGCAAGCCTCTTTTCCCCCTAGGACATACCCCCGCAGTGATCAGCACGGCCAAAACATCGTGGTCGACATTGGCCCGATTGGCAGCCAAGGGGAAAGCCACGACTGCGGAGCGGAATACGGAAGAATTAGTGCCGCGGTGCTACCACCGACACCTTGACATGTTCCGGAAATCAAGTGCCATGAGACTTCCCCCGCGAAGAAAGTATGACTTCCGCGTAGATCTGATCCCAGGAGCCGCCCCACAGGCCGGAAGAATCATCCCGCTATCCCCAGCAGAGAACCAGGCACTTGATATTATGATTGCCGAAGGACTGACGAGCGGGACCATTCGACGGACCACATCCCCGTGGGCGGCACCGGTACTATTCACTGGAAAGAAGGACGGAAACCTGCGACCCTGTTTTGACTACAGGAGACTCAACGCGGTAACAGTGAAGAACAAGTACCCGCTCCCACTGACAATGGACTTAGTTGACAGCCTTTTGGATGCGGACACATTCACAAAGCTCAACCTCCGCAACGCATATGGAAACCTCAGAGTTGCGGAAGGCGACGAAGATAAGCTGGCTTTCATCTGCAGGGCAGGACAATTTGCCCCGCTTACCATGCCCTTCGGTCCCACGGGAGCGCCAGGATACTTCCAATACTTCATGCAAGACATCCTCCTCGGACGGATTGGGAAAGACACCGCTGCATACCTAGATGACATCATGATCTACACGCGCAAAGGGTTGGACCATGCGGAAGCGGTGGGCAGTATACTGGACACATTGAGCAAGCACCAATTGTGGCTGAAACCCGAAAAGTGTGAATTTTCAAGGCCGGAAGTGGAATACCTAGGATTTTTGATATCATGCAACCGGATCAGAATGGACCCCGCAAAGATGCAAGCAGTAACCGACTGGCCCGCACCAAAGAATGTCACCGAACGTCAACGATTCATTGGGTTTGCTAATTTTTACCGCCGATTCATCGACCATTTCTCAGGAAAGACCAGACCGCTCCACAACCTGACAAGAGTAGAGACCCCCTTCGTGTGGGACGCCAAGTGCAACTCTGCATTTGAATCCCTCAAAACCGCCTTCACATCCGCCCCGATCCTGAAAATCGCGGACCCGTACAAACCGTTTGTCCTCGAATGTGATTGCTCCGATTTCGCGCTCGGCGCGGTACTTTCCCAGGTTTGCACCAAGGACCAGGAACTTCACCCAGTAGCTTACCTGTCCCAATCCCTTGTACAGGCGGAACGCAACTATGAGATCTTTGACAAAGAGTTACTGGCTATTGTGGCTGCCTTCAAAGAGTGGCGGCAATACCTAGAGGGGAACCCACACCAATTGACGGCAATTGTATACACCGATCACCGTAATTTGGAAAGCTTCATGACAACCAAGCAGCTCACGAGAAGACAGGCAAGATGGGCGGAGACCATGGGATGTTTTGACTTTGAGATCATATTCCGACCAGGACGCCAATCGACAAAACCCGACGCCCTATCCCGCAGACCGGACCTCGCCCCAGCACCGGGAGAAAAGCTGACCTTTGTCTAACTTTTAAAGCCAGGTAACATCACCGAGCGGACTTTTGAGGAGCTTGCGGAATGTGCGGAATTGGACAGCTGGTTTCTGGACGAATCAATTCAAATGGATGATGGGGAACATTGGTTTGAGGTGGACGTGATGGGGACTGATTTGGAAGATGCGGGAACGGACGACCTAGTGTTGTCTGACGCCGAAATCATTGCCAGGATTAGAGAACTGACCCCACATGACCCAAAATTGGCTGACTGGCACTGCCAGCATAATTGCCTAGGATGAAGTCATCCCAGTTAAACTGGGATGCACTCAACCAATTTAAACTTGGTTGAAATCAACTGATGAAATATAAATCCAAGGGACCCCCCTTGGTTTTATATTTCATTGGTTGAGGTCAACCTAATTTAAATTGGTTGTTTGCATCCTAGTTTAACTAGGATGAGCTCAACCTAGGCAATTATGCTGGCAGTGTGGATTAAGCTGTTACAGAAACCGACAGGGGACCACAACAGGTATGCAGAAGCCGACGGGGTACCCTATGACAAGGGACGGATAGTGGTACCAGCGGACTCGGCATTGCGGATGATAATCCTCAAAAGTCGACACAACACAAAGTCCGCAGGCCACCCAGGCAGATCCCGCACGTTGGCATTAGTACGGAGAAGTTTTGTGTGGAGTGGAATGAAGATATTTGTCAACCAGTAGGTAGACGGATGTGATTCATGCCAAAGAGTCAAATCTAGCACTCGACGGCCGTTCGGAACATTAGAACCCCTCCCGATCCCCGCAGGCCCATGGACGGACATTAGCTATGATTTGATCACTGATCTCCCTGAATCCCGCTTGAGTGACAGCATACTAACAGTAGTAGACCGACTGACCAAGATGGCCCACTTCATCCCATGCAAGAAAACCATGAACGCGGAACAACTGGCGGAACTGATGGCAGAACACGTATGGAAACTCCATAGAACCCCCAAGACAATTGTCTCGGACCGGGGAAGTATTTTTATCTCCCAAATCACACGTGAACTGAGCTCCCGCATGGGGATTAGACTACAGCCATCCACAGTGTACCACCCAAGGACAGATGGACAATCTGAAATCGCCAACAAAGCAGTCAAGCAATACCTGCGGCACTTTGTTTGCTACCAACAGAACGATTGGGCCCCACTCCTCCCAATGGCCGAATTTGCTTACAACAACAACGACCACACCTTGACAGGAGTTTCCCCGTTCAAAGCCAACTACGGATTCAACCCGGCATATAGCGGAACCCCCTCAACAGAACAATGCATCCCCGCAGTAGAGGAACGACTCCGCAAACTTGCGGAGGTCCAAGGAGAACTCAAGCATTGCTTAGAAGAGGCGCAAGAAACAATGAAAGGCCAATTGGACAAGAAAACAAGGGAAACACCGGAATGGGACGTAGGGGACGAAGTATGGCTAGACGGACGCAACATTTCAACGACCCGCCCCAGCCCAACATTGGAACATAGATGGCTGGGACCTTTCTCTATCTGTAAAAGAATCTCAAGATCCGCGTATAAGCTAACACTCCCTATATCCATGCGGGGGGTACACCCCGTATTTCACGTATCAATACTCCGCAAACACAGACCCGACGAAATTGCGGAACGACGGAGGGAAGACCCGGAACCAATTACAGCGGACGGCGGGGATGAGTGGGAAGTCAAAGAGGTACTGGACTGTAGAAGATGACGCAGGAAGACCCAATACCTGGTCAGCTGGAAGGGATTTGGAACAGAAGACAACTCATGGGAACCGGCGGAAAACTTGAAGAATTGCGAGGAACTGGTAGCGGGATTTAATTCAATATTTCCAAATGCGGCAACTACTCATCGGCGGAGGCGGAGAAGGAAGTGAGGAACAAAATTGATAAGAGGTGGAATTTTTTCTTTTTTTCTTGATTGGCAAATGAGTGGAGGATTTAGCATTAAAAGGGGGATAATGTCATGAGCCGTATTGCGGGCCTGCCCGCACCAAAGCCCGCACCACATGTAGATAGTCTATCACGTACATGTCACAGGCAGACCACTATATAGTCTGTCAGGACGAGGATCCACATCTCTTCCTCATCCTGCAATCTACATTACAGGATCCCGAAACCCCAGAAACCCCAGAACCCCAGAGCCTTCCTCTCCACAGATCAGACCATAACAAAGGTACTTATTATATTTTTCCTTTTTATAAATGTGTTTTATCATAAAACTTATATTTGAAATTTTAACCTTTAAGTTTGACAATTCACACATATTTCTCCGGTAATCTGCTTATCTGACAAGACGTGCCAACATGTTTGATAGCAGTACAACCTTCCGTGGCCCAATCAACCCTAACTCTCCATCAAGCCGCCGGACATCCGTCCTTCAAATATTTAGTTAAAATGTATCCTGAAATCAAACTGGAAAAATTTGAATGTCTCAACTGTGACCTTAGTAAAAGACATAAAGATCCATTCCCTGGATCTTTTCCACAGGCTAAACGACGTCTAGAATATATCCACCTTGACTTATGCGGTCCTATCACTCCATCCTCCAAGTCGGGCAAAAAGTATTTCCTCCGGATTGTCAATGGTGTGGGAGAACTTATATACAGGAGGTGCAACACTGAAGCTGAGCCCGCAGCCGCGGGCTCAGCGGCAGGCTGAGGCTGAGGTAAGGGGGTACTTACCAAATGTCATCGGACATTCCGCGGGGAAAAGCACAAGGGTGCAGCATATGACATTCTATAGTTGGCGCAGGCAATTGGTCGAGCGGACGAAGGCCGCTTCAGTATGCACGACGTAGGGGGACCGGGTGGAACCATGGGGTTTGGGGCACCAGGCCCGCAAGCGGAGCGGGGGCAGAAGGAGCGGAGTTGTGCGCAGGGGAGCAACAGAAAACTGCAGGGGTCAATGGGGTATAGTAGTTGGGGACAGGCTGCGGTGCAATGCAGGATTGAGGAGACGGGCAAGTAGGGCTCCAGGGACGGTACCGGGGATTGCGGGACATGACCGGGGGGGAGTGTTGTATAAATAGAGTGTTGTACCAGAGTTGCGGGATCTTATCTTATCTTATCATTGAAGTAGATAGCTATCAACTACAGCGCATATAAGAAATCACTTTACTTCAGAACTCTCTCAGCGACTTTCAGTGTGTGCGGAAAAGCGGAACTGTGAAGGGCATCATCAGGAAGACGAACGCAAGAGGAAAGGTCCCCTTGCTGAGTATAAGGTGTTGCAGGGAATCCAGTTAACTATGCGCTAACAGTTGTTTATCCCGCAGAGGAAATCAAAGAACCACCGGAACCAACCAGGAAGAAGGGCAACCTACCATTTCTGTTACCAAGGTCACCATTATTTCCACAACGGCTACTCTCATTACGTATGGATATTCTTCCTTGCCAAGAAAACCAAAACAAACTCTATCATCAAGACGTTATTTAAACATCTTCAAAACGTCTAGTGAAAGGATTACATACCTTGTATCCGACAACAGTACCAAGTTCAAAAACCATGATTCAAGTCAGTTCTATGACTTGGAGGGCATCAAGCATCTCACCACCGCCCCGTACACCCCCAAAAATAATCCCTTTGCCGAGAGGGGAAATAGGACCACTGTTGCAAAAGCCCAGTGTCTATTGAAGCAAAGCGGTCTATGTCAGCCACCAATATATTACATGTAGTATGTAACATGAATACTTGAAACTGCAAGCTTGAATAATTACAATTATTCTTTATTTTTATTATTATCTTTTATTTACATTGACATTCTTAACAAGAGGGAAATTAGACTTTAACATTTTATCAACTTTTATAAAAGTCTAACAGTTACAGACTAGCTTTGAAATAACTTTTATAAACATAAGGAAATGATTTCAAGCCACACTCATGACCACATTCAATAAAATTGTTTATTTCAATTATATATATTTTTTACCAAAAATAAGTTATAATTTAATTAATGAAAATCTTTGGAAAATTAGTTTTCAAACATGCAATAAATGGATAAAGAACCATTTATTGGCATAGTTTTCTTCTTGAAAATACTGGAAGATCCAAGATTAACACATAGTAATTTATAGTATAAAATTACACATAAATTAAGGTAAATCTTTATGTAAAATATATTAAATGTGCAATAATAACTTATAAATTATTTCCCACCTGTTTAGCTCTCCAGAGCAAGCGCTTTTTCAAGCACTAACCCCAAAGGAATCTATATGTACATGTAATTAATAATTATTTAGTCCAATTAAGTAAAATAAACATTTAATTATTTTAATTAATGTGAAATAACTATGGCATAATTTTAATTAAAAATGACACCATGTTTAACTTCTTACCACGAACAGGCTGATCAGATTCACCTGCCAAAATTTCCCCAATCCCCACTGTCAAATGAATTGCAGAGGGATTAATCCAAACATATTTATTATTTAAGGAGGAGGTTTCTTCACCAAATTGAAGACATCCTCCCCCAATCAACTTTAACCATAACTAGATAACTTATCATAAGCTACCAAGGCGCTCACCTTCTCCTGTAAGTTAGGAGGACTGGCCTTTTTTACTTATAACTATCTTTTATAGTTAGAGTTCTTCAAATCCCCCCAATTAAATTAATACTCCTTAATTTAATTGGAAGAACCGTGTTAAAGTCTGGTTAGCCCTTCTGAGGATATTAATTCCCATAACAGAAGTCTGGCAGCAGGGTAGTAACCTGTTATTTTTATACTTAGTGTTTTTAATAAAACACCAAAGTAATTTTGTTGATTGTTATATTTATTACACTTTTTTAAGTGTAAGTCTTTTTATTCCTTACTGCATACGCCACTAGTAGTGGAATAGAGTACAGTTTGTTGACAGTTTAGGCCAGCAATACTGGGCCGAGGCGTGTAGCATAGCCGTTTACTTAGAGAATCATACAGTTTGTAAATCAATCAAATTTCTTACTCCATTTGAAATGTGGTTCAAAGAACCACCAAAGCTCAACAGACCTTTTCCTTTCGGCTGCCAAGCTATTTTCTTGAATAACAGGGTCTCTGGGAAATTTGGGGATCATGGAGCAGCTGGTACTTTCCTGGGATACGGGGATGGACACAGGATATACCGAAGTGGAGGATGGGGAAACAGGTAATGTGATACTTTCACATCATGTAAAATTCCATAAAAACACCTTCCCTGCACTCCATAATGCAGTTGTCTCTCAAGAAGAGCCTGACCGTGAATTATTTACCATATCAATCAAAAATAAACTACCAGATGGTAATCAACTTCAATCACCTAATCCGGATAATTCTGAAATCAAGGAAGACATTAGTTTGGATAAATCTTTGAATGCCAAAGAAGAATCCTTTGATTTGGGGGGTCTAATTCCAAACCAACAGGATAACAACAAGAATCCTTCCTCATCAAGTGATCAAAACAATGTCAATCTAGTCAAGCCTGAAGACTCTAGTCCAATAAAGGAAATTATCGGGAATATTGATCAACAAAATATTGTTCAAGGAAGATTACGTCCAAGACACAAGGCTAATCTAGTATCATATATCATGAACGACCCGAAGACATATTCTCAAGCTCTTCAAAGCCCCAACCAAGGTCACTGGCGCGGGGCAATCAACACAGAACTAGATAACATGGAACGAAATGATGTTTGGACTACGGTTGATCGAGCAGAGGGAATCCGCCCTCTGACAACTACTTGGGTCTTCAAGCAAAAAACCGATGAAAATGGAGAGTTGTCAAAATTTAAGGCTAGATTGTGTGTAAGAGGATTTAATCAGAGAGAAGGAGTCAACTACAACGATGTTTTTTCACCGACAGGGCGACTAACCTTGCTAAGGATCCTCCTTACTATCTGCAAATTACAAGGTTTTTAAATACACCAGATGGACGTCTGATGTGCATTCTTAAACGGCAAGCCAGAAGAAGACTTATACATCTATCCTCCACAAAGCCTTGATGGCACCTCCCCAGGGAAAGTTTTAAAACTAAACAAGTCACTATATGGCTTGAAACAGTCCCCGAGGTGCTGGCACGAGGCACTGACCAAAGCTCTTCTAGAAATTGGCCTAGAAAAGACAAAAACCAATCCTTGTTTCTATATCAGCAAGGACAAATCTCGACCGTTCTTTCTTTTTGCACACGTCAACAATTTAATCTTTGGAGGGGCTTGGGTTCCCGAATTCAAAACAAAAATCAAGTCATACTTCGAAATGGAGGATCTTGGCAAAGTTCAATATGCCTTAGGAATCCAAATCACTGAATCAGAAGATAAAATTAGCCTAGTTCAAGATAAATACATCAACAATATATTGATGGAATTCAAAATTGACAACAATAGGTCAAAACCCACTCCACTCCCCTCAAACTGGAATGCAGAAAAGAACAAACCCACCAAGTTCCTCAAAGACCTGCCATTCGGATATTGACGGGTTGTAGGTTTGCTGTAATGGCTTGTCCAGTGCACCAGACCAGATCTAGCTTTCGCGACCAGCTGTCTAGCTCAGTTCCTTGAAAAACCCGGGAAGATACACTATCAAGCAGCAACACATGTACTTCGATACCTCAGCAACACAAAACACTACACCCTTGACTTAGCCCAAAGCAAACTGAAACAAGGCAACAACAATCTAATTGGCTTCTCCGATGCCGATCAGGGTGGGGCAAAGGAGGCAAAATCCCACTCGGGCTCATTGATCTACTATCACGGCCAGGGTGGCGGAGTCACATTTAGAAATCTACAGCTCTGTCATCCGCTGAATCAGAACTAATTGCACTAGTGTAATGCGGTCAAGACCTACTGTGGACTTCAAATCTTCTTCAAGAGGTGAAATTCTCTAAACCAAAACTAAAGCTGTATAATGATAATCTAAGTACGAATGCAATAGTCTCAAATGAGGTTTATCATCACGGAACACAACACATCCCTTTCAAGTATTACTTTATGCGCGAAAAAATTACAATGAAAGAAATCGACTTGTTCTATATGCCGACCGATTGAATTCCTGCGGATATGATGACCAAGAATCTGACAGGTGATAAAATCCAACGACTACTTCAAAACTTCCTCAAGAATGACTCAGTTACACAAAAAGATACTGTAGAGACTGTAAAATTGAGATGTTTCTGGTGAGATTCAAACTCACAACCTCAGCTAAGCTGAGACACATGCTAGAGTGCTGCCTTTACCAACTAGGCTACAGACGCTTTTGACTGCCAGGGTGTTGGTTGGTAGTGCTCATGGTTCAGCTGGTGATACATCATGGTAGCAGACTAACAGGCAACTCAACAGGTACTCAATGCGGGGGTATATGAGAATAGACGTGAATAGTAAAAAGGGGCTTATGATTATGTAACTAGGGCTTGATTCAATCACAGTTGTATTTCCTCGAGTTATCCATTCTACTCCTTTCCCTTTTCTTTATCACTTTCTATTCCTTCTATCCTCCAGGTATTCTGCTGCTCCATCCTCCCTGAACACATCCCAGGACTCAACTAACCAATCACTACATTATCAAAGGTCATTTACATTATCTTATCTTTTTGTGTATTTCACTCATCTCTATTTCTATTCTTTACTAAATGAAATATCATCACTTTCTATTCCTTCTATCCTCCAGGTATTCTGCTGCTCCATCCTCCCTGAACACATCCCAGGACTCAACTAACCAATCACTACATTATCAAAGGTATTCTGCTTCTCCATCCTCCCTGAAAACATCCCAGGACTCAACTAACCAATCACTACATTATCAAAGTTCTCTTTGTTCACAAGATGAGACAAATGAGAGAAAATAGAAGAAACAATGAAGAAAAGAAGTGCACCGCTGGGACTTTAAGTTTTATAATTATGAAGGAAGATTATGAAGAGTTTAAGGCAGATGAAGAAGAGTACACTTATGAGGAAGAATAGACAAAAAGAAGGTTTCAGTATGAAGGCATCAAGCAGGAATAAGAGAAATAGAAGTCCAATGATAAGGAGAACCAACAGGATTGATGAGAGAGCAAGCTTCTTGAAATAGAGAGAAGTGATGAAGATTTATTGAGTTATTGATTTTGAGGCAATCAGATTTACGCCAGAGTGACAGTAGAAGGATCACATTGAAGATAGTAGTTGAGGCAAGTTTGGGATATAAGTTGCAAAGAAGGAATGTAGAGGTTTTTTTTTGTTTTGTTTTGTTTTGTTTTGTTTTGTTTTGTTTTGTTTTGTTTTGTTTTGTTTTGTTTTGTTTTGTTTTGTTTTGTTTTGTTTTGTTTTGTTTTGTTTTGTTTTGTTTTGTTTTGTTTTGTTTTGTTTTGTTTTGTTTTGTTTTGTTTTGTTTTGTTTTGTTTTGTTTTGTTTTGTTTTGTTTTGTTTTGTTTTGTTTTGTTTTGTTTTGTTTTGTTTTGTTTTGTTTTGTTTTGTTTTGTTTTGTTTTGTTTTGTTTTGTTTTGTTTTGTTTTGTTTTGTTTTGTTTTGTTTTGTTTTGCTTTGCTTTGCTTTGCTTTTCTTCTTCTTCTTTATCTGCTTTTGGTTGATTGAGTAGCAGTGGTGTGGGAATTTTTATCCTCAACCTTCCCAGGAGCTTGGCTTTTATACCTGGGCATTTGTCACACTGCAACTCTTCAGGCTCAGCCAGATGTGGCACAGTCAATTATTTTTCTGTCAAAGTTTGAATGATCTTCAGCTTTGAACATTTTGATTGAGTTTTGTGTGACACTTAACCAAGTGGACATTCAAATATCTACTTTGAAAATTCCATAAGTAACTCTCTGATCTAAGGACTACCATTTCTGGTGACTCAAAAGTATCTTCAATGCTGTCCATTAACCCTTTTCTAGATTATCCCAAATGGACTTTGAACTTTCAGCTTGGCACATAAACTCTTCAATAGCCTTGCACTTAAACCTCTCACCTGGAAATCTTTACCCTCCAACTCAAAGCACTATCATCTTACTTTGATAATAGTGTATTTCATCTCACATAAATATCTTTGATCATCTTTGTAACTCTAACACCAAGTACATACTTAATCATTAAACTTTGACTCATCCACTACAAAGATTTTTCATTTTTTCTTAGGGTATATTGTTCAGAAAATAAGGTATATTGATCAGATTTTCAATCTCTATTTATTTCATTTCTTGAGTCAAGATGCACAGAAATATTTACAAATAAATCATGAGAGTTTTTATAAATGAGAAACAATTACTGCTAAGTGCCAATCCTTTGGCTTGACCTTTACAGTTGCTGCATAAGACAGTTTGGAAGATTGACTGCCTGCCCTACTGGCAACTAGTTCCACAAGAGAGCTTTTGGCGTATTTTCTGGGTGCAGAAGGAGCAACTAGCAGAGTTGTAATTCAAGTACCATGGGGGGTGTGTGGTGGAGAGTGAGGAGAGAATAAGGGGGTAGATAAGCGTCAGGATCCAAGCACAGAGTAGGTCAACGTCAACTGTGAAGTTAGATGAATAAATTTGAGAGGAGGCAGGGGGAGAGGCCTAGTCGGACAAGAATTTGCCCATCTGGACACCCATCTGAGCCCTACTCATTTTTTCACGTTTGCGTAAGAGGATCAGGATGATTGGTTGGACTAGGAGGAATGGGAGAAGGACTGAGAGGGCTAGACAGGTTCCTATAGGAACGAGTAGATTAACGTTGATCTCTTGGATTGTGCAGTGCAATTTGCATGCTCTCCAGCGAACGAGGACCTGTAAACATTGACCCACCCCAAAACAAAATCAGTTGGAATGAGGGGAGGCGAGGGAAGAAAGGAAAAAATGGACATACTTGGTCAAGAGCGATGGAGAGTGAATGGGTGGGTAGCAAGAGCCGCAGGAGTCGGGCGGCAATAGAGAGGTAGATACATCCGTAAGTCCATGCTTCAAAGAGGAAGATGGTGGGCAATCCGGGCTGTTTAGGCTTAAACAAGGCCAGCACGTAGAGTTCCACAACAATGGCAGCTAGGATAGGTAGGCCAAGCTCGCCTACAGAGACAAGCAGGAACATGTGACCGGCCTTGGTAAGAAGTGATGCGAGCTGTTTCCAGACTGGCCTGGCTCGACCAGCCCGCTCAACATTCATACTCTCATCTGGGCCTGCTTCCGAGCCCTCTTTGTCAGATCCCTACCCCTCCTCTTCCGAGTCGTCGTCTTCTTCCAATCCATCAAGAGCCCACTCGCCGGGATTCATTGCTTCCCAGCCGGTCTCTCCACCAACAGTCGATTGTGAGAGCCTCGAGTATCCAGCCCAGACCTTGGTAACAAGCGACAAGAGAATTGCCGCGCAGAGAACTCCAAGCGCATAGGCATAGACATCGTGGTGCTCTTGGTGGTCGGGCGAGAAGAGCCGGTCAAGAAGGAAGCGACCGAGGAAGAGGGGCATGCCGACAGCAAGCCAGCCAAGGTGGACGGCAGCGGTCCACATGGCGATGACGTAGACCACCATTCTGGTTTGGAATTGTGGGGGGAGATAGACGATTGTGTACTGCTTTACGCCCGCCGCCCCGCCCTGGGCGCGTGTTTCGGCCTGCTGCTTCTCGATGATAGCCATGTCCGCCGAGTCAATTGGTGTCCCATCCACATGTATCAGGATGTGCATCTTCCGCCCCGGTACCACTTTCACCGCGTCCGATGCTGGCACCCGGGAAAACGAGCCACCCGCCCACTTCCGTCGCCGACTCATAGTGCCCTTCGACAGCTTCTTTGACTGTCCTCAATGCTTGTTCTTGCCTGAAGATGACCGGCAGGGATGAGATTTGAAGAACATCAGTGGCGAAAATCGTGCCCTCCTTTCAACCGGCTGCATCTGACCATTGGATCCAAAGACAACAACCTCAAGCGTAGTCTCCTCAGCGATCCTTCTCTCGCCGTAGAGATAACAAGTCAGTCGAAGTTGTCGGGTCATATACCGACTGACAGCTTGCAGGGATTCCTTTAACCTTGTCCAAGGTTGAATGTCAGCCTGCTACTAATTCAGAGACAACCTGACCATAGCAAATTATATCAATATACAACTTATATTCTTAGTCTCAAAAGAATGCACACCTTACGTCTTTTGTTTCGAAAGAAATGATTAAAAACAAAACATATAACACAGAATCTAGTTATAACTTCTAAAGTATAAAGAAAAATTAGAGTATTATTTCAGATTCTGAATCTACACGTAAATTAAATTAGGGTAGCTCAGCAAAAGTACCCCTTAATTATTACTCCTTCATATCCCTTCACAAGGCCTTCAAGGTTTTACATGACTTAAAGATCTACATAACCTTGAATATATGCTAGTAGACTATGTAATTAAGGTTAATAGAGTTTGGGTATGATGCATAAATAAGGTTGACATCATAATTTCCATAGTTACATGTACCTGGCACCTGTAATAAAAGCCACAACCAACGCCGCGGCCATACCTTTCCTACTAAGGCCAAGCTAGCCCAATTGGTTGGTTGTAAATAGACTACTGGTCCAAAAGGAAGGAAGACACAAAATTATTCACCTTTATAAGAACATTAAACCACTTTGGGCCTTTTGAAACATGTAACTAAGCCCTACCGTAACCAAACCAGTTATACAGGTAACTAGGGCTTAGTAGAAGACTAGACCAGGCAAAACAGAGCTTCTGCTTCGCCCCCAAGAGCCCAGAGTGGATATATAAACAGCCCTTCCTTCCCACGAAATGATATCCCCATCTTCAATTACATTTACCAGCTTTTACCCACCATATCAACCAGCCTTTTTAGCCTGTTATATAGTCAGTTTTTGCTTGTTTTATACTTGAAGTTCATTGAACAACCCTTTCAACTTTCTCAGAACTCAACCACCACCTGTTACTCAACCTTGTGAGCGCTTCTGGACCATCTAAAACTCCCTGAAGAACCTCTGACAGGAAATAGAAGCAGTAAGTCTATTTCCTCCATTCCTTCAGCAGTTATTGTCTAGGTGTACTCCTTGTTCCAAGGACTAGACTTTCAGGTACCCAAAATACCCCCTGTTAACTCAGGTCCTGAATATTTTAGAGGGCACAGTAAATACCCCTGTAACTCAGGCCCCTCTTTTAATAAAAACTTTATAGTTTTTTTATATCTTTTCACCTTTTTTACCCACCTGTCACTGCACAACCTGCAGCTGTTTTTACCTTGCACCCTGTGTAGCTAGAAGAATCCAGTTCTTGGGATCACAGAGGCTGACAATTGGGGGTCTGGCCGGGAATTTTTTATCTTTTACTGATAAAAATCCTGGTTCTTTAATTCTTTCTACTAAGAAAATTCAAAACCACAAAAAAGTATTTTTTACTCTTTACAAAAACTCAAAATTCAATTTGAAAATACTCTTTATCATCTTCTCTACAGATACCTGGTGTTTATTCCACCAAAATCATCTAAATACATATTGTTTCTCTTCAAAACAGAAACACCTGATTTTTTTGAAGAATCCTTTGATTAACAATAAACCCAAACCATCGGAACACTGATGCAAAAATCTGTTTTTTTTAAAAAAAAAAACAATGAACAAGATGTTTTCTTACACAAACCTGTGTGAAAGATAGTACATAGAAATAAGGAATAAAACACTTAAAGTTCACTCTTTTTACTACCATTTTGCCGCGACCTCGTTAGAGAACCTTGACCCAAATTATAAAGCAATGAAACAACATTTAAACCTTCTAAGATTTTCTCAAGTGATAATCTAGCACATTAAAAAAGCAAAAACTGGGTTCTTCTTTGCCTCCTAAGAAAAAACGCGGCCAACTTGTGTGTCACATTCAGATTGATGTAAAAAAAAAAAGTGTAGAAGAAACCCAACACTTAGGATTTCCTCAGCTATCTAGAGGGACTCGAGATCGCCTGTTGTTACATGATAAACAAAAGGAGCAATTTTTTTATATCTCTTCATTACTTTGAAAACAAACAATCAAGGTGAAGGTGAGCCGAAGCCCTTGCTCACATTAAAGCTTTGTGCAGACTCGCGAAAATTATGGCTGCCTGTCGTTGAGACCTCAGCAATCTCAAAAACCCTGAAACGCACGGTCCTAATAACATTATAGTGTTGGTTACCTTGGACACCAGAACTGTCACCCTATCACCGCTTGAATCACAACCAATCTATGCGGTTGTCAGTCGCTTTTTTTTGAAAGAGGAAAACAGGAGACTAACATACATGCCATCTAAATCCCAGAAACATGCCCTTGTTGGATTCTTTCCCCCAGCAACCTGTTCAAATCGCACTGAAAGATAAGGTCATCCAACCTAAGCTGCTTACAAGCAGGCCTCCACTGGATCTCAGTATGGCAGTCAGGGCAGCGATGGCTGCTGCAACAAGGAAAACCCTGAAAAGCTAGCAAGCTCGCTTGTTGATAAAATCGACGACCATGTCTACCAACCTTGTTTTACCTCTGCCATCATCCACCCGATCAGTAACTAGTGGTGAGTAAGTGGAAGGAGAGAGAAAATAAGCTTCAGCTCACCACTATCAAGAAGACGATAGCAATGTAGACAAAATAACCACAACGGCGCTGTTGAATCTTGGCGCAGTAGTGCAACAGGATTAATTGGAGACAATACAAACTCCAACAAACTAAGTCAATGGGTATGAATATTAATCATGTCTATCCGAACTGTTGGGAAGTATCCCATCACTCTTCTCAAGTTGCCAGAGGTCCAATTTGAACAAAGGAATACTAAAGTTGTAAATTTGGATTCAGCTCGCAATCAAATCAAACTGGTGAATGTGACTTTGGAAAATTAGAAGATTACTACAATATTCAGCTTTTGCACAAATTCATGACCTCACGAACTGGTAAAAAATTATTAGAAACATAAGCAAGATTCTAGCATCAGTATGAATAAAGCATGAGATTGCAGAAGTACCTTGAGACAATTGTGTGATCTATAATGTTTCATCCAAGCTAGATAAAACCGGTGAGAAACCTTAGGGTACTAAAATTGGATTGGAGTTCTATTCCTCCTTCTTGGTAGCCGAATGAGTGTTGGTCTCTTATAAGAGTAACAATAGTGACAAATAGTGGGTTATTGAGAACATAAAGGATTCTGCTGAGCTCACAATTAGCAAAGAACCTTGAGGCAACTACTGGGGGGAAAGGTACCAAAATCACCCTGAATCACGCACAGGCTGCTGTTAAGTCTTCCTACCAACTTTTATCAAAAGCTAAATGGTAATAACATTATTGATTGGATTGATTAAGGATAAGATGGGGCAGCGGCGAACAGTACAGAACTGATTGCTGCAAAACCTGATTACCCTAATCCTAGGAGAAGCATCAATAATGACAACTTTGAGCCTGATAGAAAAGATTAAACTGCTTCTGAGATTAAATGGTGCAATTTTAACCAAAACATTCTGATTTCCATCAGTCCTATCTTAAACCAAGAGAATTTGAGTGTAAGTTGCATTTCACAAAAGATGAAATTGGGATTAATTTGACAAAAGCACCATCCATGAGGATTAATTTACCTCAGAAAATGGAGTCTTCCATGAATAATTTGAGACTTTCCTAATGCCAAGATCCTTTCCAATATACCTGAGAAAGAAATGTTTTATATCATAGGCACAAACAGCTATACCACAGTCATTTTCCAAGGAACATTTTTGGACATGTACTAAATAGGCACTCTTGGCTTATGTGATAGTAATGAATTCAATAACCCTTTTACCAATTGGATAGATTAAACTATTCTAGTACCCATAGCCAATTTTGGAAGGTTCAATTTACCAACAAAAACTCTTGGTAGGACAAAATCTTCTGCTTTTATGAAATGTTTAATAAAGACATGGTACATAAAATGACAAATATATGAGTCCAAAACTGCAAAATGATCAAGAATTTGATTACTACTTCCAATGATTGTTTGGGTGGTTTAGGCAATGCTCTGGATAAAGAGTTTGAGAAAGATGGAATACCAGTGGAAAAAACCAGACTTTTTTGAGACAAATTAAGATCAGTGAGAGAAAATATGGTGCCAGCCAAATGGAATGCTTAGCATTGGTTTGGTCACTAGAAAAGCTTCACCACTACCTTGAGAGAACTAAAGTAGTAGTTGTCACAGACTGAACTGTAGTAAAAACCCTCATGAATATGAAGACTCCCAACAGGCATATGCTTAGATGGCAAATTGCAATCCAGAAGTACAGAGACCATATGACAATTGTTCATAAAGCAGGTATTAAACACAGGAATGCTGATGGTCTTAGCAGATGGGCTTTACCTAACACTCCGGATAATCCTGCCTGGGATCCAGGGGATGATGATATATTCCCCATTTTAGGCATTCACATAGGTGATTTAGATGCTGCTTTCTATAACTTGGTTCAAAATAGCTATAAGGAAAACATTGAAATGTTAAAACTAGTAGACATAATGATTAATGAAAACAGCCCAGTGGAACTAATTGCCAGTCCTCCCCATTCATTATCTAAACCTTATTCTGAAGGAAAATTCACACTATTAGATGGAATCCTATACTATAGGTGTAGACATTCTAGTGTAATTATCCTTTGTGATCAAACCCACATAGATAATATAATTCATGAATTTCATAATGGTATAAGCTCAGGCCACTTCTCTGAGGACAGGACCATAGAAAGAGTGAAACACACTGCCTGGTGGCTAAACTGGAGAGTTCAAGTAGCTACATACGTAAAATCCTGTGAGACTTGCCAGAAATCAAACAAGCAGACAGGGAAAAGATATGGACTGCTCCAGAAAATATCAGAACCAACCACCAAGTGGGAGATAATTAACATGGACTTTGTCACAGGATTACCTCCTGGAGGACCTTACTCTTATAACTCTGTTCTAGTTGTAGTAGACAGGTATTCCAAGAGAGCTAGGTTCATTCCTAACCATAAAGATGATACAGCCATGGAAGTAGCAATTGTGTTTTGGAATAGAATAATGGCTGATGTTGGTATTCCCAAAATTATTATCAGTGATAGAGATCCCAAGTTCACGTCATAATTTTGGAGGAATCTTCATGACATGTTAGGTACTAAATTAGCTTTCTTCACAGCTTACCACCCTCAGACAGATGGATTGGCCAAAAGAATGATACAAATCTTAGAAGATATGCTAAGAAGATTCTGTTCATTTGGCCTTGAGTTCAAAAACCATGATGGATACACTCATGATTGGGTTAGTCTGCTACCAGCATTAGAAATCGCTTACAATAGTAGTAAACATTCATCATCCAATGAAATTACATATGTTCTAGAGAGAGGATGGGTACCTAGGATGCCTAAAGATACACTAAATGATAAACTACCACACATACATCCAACAGCTCTTGAGTTCAAGAAAATGCTTGATATTACACATAACCACGCCAGAAATTGTGTACAAGAAGCGGTAGAGTATAACAAAACCAGATGGGATAAAAGTCACAGAGAACCTGATTTTAAGATTGGAGACAAACTACTTTTATCTACTATAAACTTCAACAACTTAGGTGGCAACAAGAAATTGAAACCATCTTTTATTGGACCTTTTACAATTAAAAACTTACATGGAAGAAATGTGGTAGAAGTCATCTTGAGTGAAGAACTTGCCAGAAAACATCCTGTTTTTCCAGTAAGCTTGATCAAGCCTTATACAACTAGAGATAATTTGGAGCCTTCACCATGCCCTCCAGTACCATTAGTAGAGCCAAAACAATCTGAAAAACTCCAAATCTCCAAAAAACTGAAAGATAAAAAGGAAAGAATACAAGGGAAAGATACTAGACTCTACTTGGTGAGATATAAACATCAGTCTGCTGAAAAAGACGGATGGCTTCCAGAGAGTAATATACCTGATGGAGCAATTCATATGAGAAATTATAGAGCATCAAGAAGACGCAAGAAGACGTTGAGTAACATAAAAAATACGAAAAAATATTAAAATATAAAAAACACCTTATAATTTTTTTCAGTTTCTAGTCTATAATAATACCTCTTCATATGAGCTGAAGACTCATCTTAGGGGTAGGGAATGTCAGCCTGCTACTAATTCAGAGACAACCTGACCATAGCAAATTATATCAATATACAACTTATATTCTTAGTCTCAAAAGAATGCACACCTTACGTCTTTTGTTTCGAAAGAAATGATTAAAAACAAAACATATAACACAGAATCTAGTTATAACTTCTAAAGTATAAAGAAAAATTAGAATATTATTTCAGATTCTGAATCTACACGTAAATTAAATTAGGGTAGCTCAGCAAAAGTACCCCTTAATTATTACTCCTTCATATCCCTTCACAAGGCCTTCAAGGTTTTACATGACTTAAAGATCTACATAACCTTGAATATATGCTAGTAGACTATTTAATTAAGGTTAATAGAGTTCGGGTATGATGCATAAATAAGGTTGACATCATAATTTCCATAGTTACATGTACCTGGCACCTGTAATAAAAGCCACAACCAACGCCGCGGCCATACCTTTCCTACTAAGGCCAAGCTAGCCCAATTGGTTGGTTGTAAATAGACTACTGGTCCAAAAGGAAGGAAGACACAAAAGTATTCACCTTTATAAGAACATTAAACCACTTTGGGCCTTTTGAAACATGTAACTAAGCCCTACCGTAACCAAACCAGTTATACAGGTAACTAGGGCTTAGTAGAAGACTAGACCAGGCAAAACAGAGCTTCTGCTTCGCCCCCAAGAGCCCAGAATGGATATATAAACAGCCCTTCCTTCCCACGAAATGATATCCCCATCTTCAATTACATTTACCAGCTTTTACCCACCATATCAACCAGCCTTTTTAGCCTGTTATATAGTCAGTTTTTGCTTGTTTTATACTTGAAGTTCATTGAACAACCCTTTCAACTTTCTCAGCACTCAACCACCACCTGTTACTCAACCTTGTGAGCGCTTCTGGACCATCTAAAACTCCCTGAAGAACCTCTGACAGGAAATAGAAGCAGTAAGTCTATTTCCTCCATTCCTTCAGCAGTTATTGTCTAGGTGTACTCCTTGTTCCAAGGACTAGACTTTCAGGTACCCAAAATACCCCCTGTTAACTCAGGTCCTGAATATTTTAGAGGGCACAGTAAATACCCCTGTAACTCAGGCCCCTCTGTTAATAAAAACTTTATAGTTTTTTTATATCTTTTCACCTTTTTTACCCACCTGTCACTGCACAACCTGCAGCTGTTTTTACCTTGCACCCTGTGTAGCTAGAAGAATCCAGTTCTTGGCATCACAGAGGCTGACATTGAAAGCATTCCAAGAAGAAGGGCAAAAATGTTTGATAGATCACTAGATCTAAGGCCGAGCTAGAGATTGGTCGATCCGCATGAATTCTTAAGGGAAGTGTACCGGTAAAGAAGACAAGGTTGAAGACAATCGAGCCCAGTCCAAAAACGACTACAGCTCCATACATGATGGCCGAAGCAGTGATCTTCTTGACTTGACTCCAAGCAGAGCGTTCAAGGATTTCCCTGATCGGATTGAACCCTGCCATCAGTTCATCATCTGCAACGTTGGCAGCACCAGCGTCGTCAAAGACGAACCCGTCCGCCAACCCAGGGCCGGGAGCCGCTTCCCGTTGAACTTGTTGGGGCCCGAAATCAGGCAACCTTCCCGCGACGGCTCGTTCAGCTACTTGCAGTCAACCTGGATTTATGACATCTGGGTTGACCACTCGTTCAACGTTTTCCGTTTGAGGTTCTGGCGGATGGTCAATAGCCGGCCATCTTCCTGGGGCTGGATTACCTATCTTTGGTAAATTTGATGACGGTCCCTCCTCAGCCGATAAGTTGCTTTCTAGAGGAGAAACTTGTGGAATCGAGGAGAGGTGGGCTACATTGGCTAGAGGTGAGTCGATGCCGTCCGAATTACCAGAAACGAGATCTGTCTCATCTGGATGATGGCTTGTGGCTTGAGTGGAGGATTGTCTTGTATCTTCTAACCAATCAAAGGTGTCAATGTGATGGGAGATATCGAGCGATTGGTCAAGAGGGGACGATTCGTCCGTTTTTTCGGTTTTAACAAGCAAGTCATACTCGTTTATTGCTACTTTCTCGGAGGGCTCTTCAACTGCTTGATCCGGCGCCTTGTCTTTCCCTTTGTCTACCCTTTCATAGTCAAGCAGATTCAGATCCTCTTCCTCCAGCTGTTCAAGAATCGGAAGGGTGGATACTCGGGAGAACAGATTGGGTTCGAATAGCTGCATAAATAATTTCATTAGGCATGAGTGGGTTGAATCCGAATCCCAAGAGCTACCAAAAAAAATACTAAGCAAAAAGAATGAGACATACCATCGCACGAGCATACTGAGCAACCTGCGATCCGTGACAATCTTGCCCAAGACATTCTGACGGGCAAGGATTGCAATGATGCCCCTTTTCATTCTAGTGATAAGCAGTTCTGATCTCAATTCCGTGTCGTTATTGGGAACAGCGACAGAATCGGAGAAAGATTTAGAAGGTTGACAAGAATCCAAGAGGAAGCAAGTCTGTCTGATGATTTCCAAGACCTCATGGACCCAATCGTGAGGCTCAGCTTGTAATCTCTTCAAATGTTTGTCCAAGATTTTTGTGTGTTCTCGTAAATGATCACAGCCTGCTGAATTTCTGACCTCGGGATCAGGGTTTCGAGTACGGTATAGACATAAAGGAGTTTGACGAGGAAGAGGGAGTATGGTCGCCCAAGCTGGCCGTTGCTCGCTCGTTTTCATTATGGTTTTGGGTGAGAATGAGAACTAAGAATTGGGCAATCAATGTATCACTTAGCAGTTTTGACAACCACTCCGTTTTCCAATTGTTGGAAGCTGTGAATCCAATCTTCAAACGATACAACGATTGAATGATGTGAGAAATTCTTGAAGCGCAGTAAGAGTTCTGAGGGCTTTGTGGTACAAATGTTTGCTAGTTTGAGCCATGCTTGTAATGATAATATCTCGTTAGGTCGATCCTGGCTTGGGTTCTCTGGCATATTGACAAGAGCCGGGGTTTGAAGGGCCGGATAGGAAATATCGGCAGTTTCAGCGGACAAGAGCAGGTAAGATGAAGTAACTAGTAGCTTGTGATCAAACGTGGAATGATCGATTCAATCAACAAGGCTTTGATCATCTGTTTTATTTGACTTCAAACGAAGCTCGACGGTCGCTTTGAAATTGATCAATTGAATCGTAATTTCGCAAAGATTGTTCCCTGGATTGATCACTCGCTGGGGATTCAAAAAACTTTGAGAAAAAGGTCGGGTAGATTTCAGTTGCCAATTGGTGAATAAATTGTCATCGGAGGCCTGCTCCAAACAATCACAGGGTTGGGTTTTGTTGGGCAGAAGTTTTCTTGGGATCAACTTATTACTATTCCTTGAAAACGCAATCCACTGGAACCTTACTCACCATTCCCCGGTTATATCTAAGAAATGTAGAACTATCGATCAAAGTGGCCAAAACTTTCTGTTTGACCAAGATGGCGACGAGGGAGTACTTCAGGGAACCAATAGAAGGTTTGTCAGGCGAGAGATTCGAAAGGAAACAGGGTCATGTTTGCAAATCATTTCGTGAATATCGGCTTCCAACTGGTTCAACCGAAGGCTACGCAGCTCGGGATTAGGGACGTCTAACAAGGGCAAGACAAATAGCCTCATTAGATCGTAGATACATTGATAGCCATCGTAAGCGGTTGATTCAAGGTTTTCTTCTTCTGAGCTACTACTCCCATGAATCACACTCAAGCTTTCAATCGCGTTGTAAATCGAGAGCAAGCTGTAGATCAAACCATTGATCCGGATCTGATCTTGAGAGTGAATGGTTTGGGTGGAATAGCAACAAGGATTGAAAAGGTACTGGAGATGTTTGCAGAGCTTCGGGTCACTTAGCAACGCACGCGTCCAATTGAATTCGATCTCTTGAAGGTTCATCTCATGGAGCAATGAATCATCTTGGGCAAGTGAGCGGGAAATGTACGTTCTCAGCTGGAGGATTTGGTTAGGGATTTGGTTTGAAGGATGTAAGATGATGGTGGCGGCTAGGTTAGTCCAGGCTTCGATGAGCTTCTTTTGACTATCATTAGGGTCGCCAAAATGGGGAGATTTGGATTGTGTAGCAAGGAAGGGGGTGTCGGAGGGAACGGCGATAAAGAGAAGATAGGTGGAAGTGACCAAGATCCAATGGGAGAAGATATTGGAATCGATCGGGTCGTGTGGTTTGTAGAACGGCATCCCGAGACCTGGATCTGCCAGCTCTAGCAGACCAGGAGTGGGTAGCTGTTGTTCTTGTTGGAAAGTGAAGCATGACTTTTGATCGGCCTTGGTCCAAAAGTTTTCGGAAGCGAGCCACTGGCTGTTTGGAAATGTAGCCTGACTGGGGGGTAAGGGGGTTAGGTCAACGGAGTGATTTGATTGGGGCGACTCGTTAGTTTTGCTGGGGTCAGGGCTTTCGTCTTGACGGCGATCATCACGATCGGTTGAGGTCTCAACAGGCTGTTCGACCGGCTCTGAGGCTGGAGGCCTGAGATGATCAGGAGGATTCGGTAATGGTTGTTGAGGGAGTTCTTCATCTTCAGCTAGTCTGATCAGATCGGGTGGAGGGGTGTTCTGCAGGATCCATTCTCGGAGGAGAAAGATAACGACAAAACTGAGAATGATGGCGCAGGTGATCAGTTGACCTTTGAAGATGTCAAGGGCGATCGAGTTCGGATCAAGTTCTAATGATGGGGTGAGGTTGGTGATCCAGGAAGAGGAGAGGGTAGTATTGGTAGGAGAGGTTGAGGCCTTTAGTGGCTTAGGGTGGGTTGCTGCTGCTGAAGAGTTGAGGATGGAGGCTGAGGGTTTGGAGCTGTTGGAAGAGCTGGATACTGATGTAGATATATATATATATATATCATACGTAGAGATCAGTCAGATGACAAGTTGAGCGAGACGTCAAGGATTAATATAACACCAAAACATACACACATTGATTGATATTAGAGGTCAAGCCAAAAGCAAACCAATCGGCAACTTTCCAGTAGGCGGATGATAGATTACAGTCCAGGGGACGATAGCTAGCCAGCCGAGGCCGACGAGGATAGCGCGGGAGAGCAGAATGAGGAAGAGGGCGATTTGCTTGAGTGCTTGGGAGGTGATTGCAGTGAACAGTGGTCGATCTGGTGCAGGTTTGTAGACCTTGTCGAAGCTCAAGAGATGACCGCACAGCTCGCAGGTATATTTCTTGGAGTGAGAGAGCCAGGTGGAGAGGCAGTCCTGATGGACATGAGCGATCAAGCCGGTAGATTGACAGGGATGGGGTCCTACAACGTGTTGCAATTGTCTCAGCTTACAGATGCTAGTTGGCCTTTATTAAACCCTCAATGGGAAGTTTCGGAAGCTGTCAGAGTATCAAAACTGTTTGAGGAATGGTCTTCAAGATGCTTTTTCGACGCAAGGTAGTGCTCGGATGGCTGATTGTTGATGTGAGAGATATCAAAGCATTGGTTCTGGGAAGTCCCATTTGTGATTTTGAAAGGTGTGTGTGACTACCGACTTTGCTATACAACCCACTGCGCACCAGGTTGATGCCATCTTGGGCTCGGTCCACAGCGGACGGAAAATAATCAGAGGCTTGACCAAATTCGGGACTTATGTTGGATTCCCTAAGCGTTTCGAGTTCATCAGCATCCCATGTATTGTCCGAGGCTTGATTCTCTGTCTCCTCGATATCGACATCTTCCTCACTCTCCTCTGCGTCCCCATCAGTGTAGTTCCAACTCTCATCTTCCGATTCTAGAAGTTTGGGAGAGCAGCATCGATCAGTAAATTGATTTGATGAAGGGTTCATCTAGATTTGTGCACGACCTCAAGACAATAAATCTTCTTAGTCACCCACCGGAATCAAGACCTAATAACGACCTAGCTATAGACATCAGAAAACGGACCCAGATCGAGTGTTGGATGGGTGGAATGCTGGAAAGTGGTACGGTTGATAATGCAGTTCTTGGTAGTGAATCTGCTGTTTCTTTGTGAAGATCCTCCAGAGTCAAGCCATAACAATCAAGTGAAGCTGGAACTTGAAGCAAATCGATGTTGTAGATATGTGGTTCAGAACACTTGGAATAGAAGGAGAGACCGCCGGAGGGGAGAAAACGGACGGCCTTGTTGCCCTGGACGGTGGATTTGATCTGTTCAAGAACTTCACCTGTTTTTCAGACAACAAGAAATCAGCACCGACTTGCTTCAGGGGGGGGAATGCCAGATTTGGCGTGGATGATTGTGAGACTGAGACATGCCGCTTACGTCTCTGTTTTGCTGGGTGGTGGGAGAGGAGCCTGTTTGGTTGGTTTGGCCACTGACAACGCGTCCGTAAAATTTGCTTGGGACCAGTGGTTTTGGCGCAAACGGACCAGCCTCAATACTTGTAACACGTGCTTGGAGTTCGCGTCGGTCTTTTGATGTAGCGGATGGGTGGGAGGAACCGGATTAGTGTCAAACTTCCTGTTCGTAGCTTGATAGATTGATCATGTTGATAGATGTGGATTTTATCTTCAGGGATAGACGCTGCGGTTGAAATGCGGCAGGTCAGAACAAAGGCACATCTAATTAGAGCGTCTCCACCGAAGCTGCTTAGTCGGGGTTACACTAAAATATGGCACCCCAAACCTCACTTAGCAGCGCCACCGGGGCTACCAAACCCGAACTAGAAATAGAGATCTAGCCCTAGCAGGCACATACAGCCACCCCAAAAGAGCTTGCGTCTTTTGGGGCGGGCTTTGAAACTTTGTGCCGCAGCGGGCACACTTTACCGCAGCACAAATGATCCGTGCGCGCGGGCCGTGCACAGGCGACCGCGGGGAGTCACGGGGCCCGAGTGGCACCCCTGCCAACTATATATAGACTACTACATAGGTGCATAGGCCACCTTATATGGATGATGTAGTAGCCAATCCCCGATTCCTTCCAGTTCCCCACGCTTCTGCTACATTGTGAAACATTTACATGTTGTTTCAGTTTTGGGCCTCGCCGGATGCTGTGCACGCAGCACTTGAAGCTACAGCCGCATCCTGACCAGCATTCGACGAAGCACCGGTGCGACAAAGGGTCCTTTGGGCACCGGTGCCTTTGGGACCTGCGGCACATCTCATGCTGGTGATCCCTTGGCTGCGACTGCCTTTATTTGCTCCTCAAATCCTCTAATTCATCCAGCTTCAAATCTATTTATCATCAAATCGAGGACTTCATCTAAACATCTCTACACACGTGTAATTTCGCTGACCAAACTCATCACCTTGCCCATTTTTAGCCTAGAATAACGTATTGGTTGCTTCCCTTGGCCCGCGAATCTTTGAAAGGTAGGTGTTTGTTTGATTTGTTCAACGCCTCATTGATCCCCTCCCCTCCTTAACCCTTGAAATTACTGACGTATGGATCATTTATCAGATGGCCCAATCCCAGATCAACCCCACGCCTCCCAGCCGCGATCCACCTCTTGCAGACATAGGCTCAACGCTCCCCAAGTCCGCCAAAAAACAAAAGTTTGAACCCGAAGACCCCAATAATCCTCGGTATCCAGTTCCTCTCAAAGATCTGCTGCAGATGACAGCCACTCAGCTTCGCAAGGTTGCCCAAGAGAACTCGAAGGCAGCCATGTCGTCAGCTGATGAAATTACCTTTATGGAGTTATTTCACGAGCAGGAGCAGGCAATGATAATCAAAGCAATAGAGCGGCAGGTTTCTATGCCAATGGTGTGGGCGCTTCTGTAAGTCTAACTCACCCATCCAGTGTCTACTCTATCATCTGCTAAGTGGAATGTGCATTTGTACTTCTGCAGGGGACAACGTGTTGCCATTCGTGAAGAAAACTGCTGGAACCGATTCCTGCAGACACCTCAAGCGCGTAGGATATTCCAAACGAGTAAATTACACCTATTCTTCCATATAGATATTTACAACACTATGCACATCATCTAACATTGCTTATGATCTCCAGGCGGCCAGGGTGTCAAAAACAAGGCAGTGATGAAGCAACTCTTGGCGGCCTACAAGGAGTTGACCAAGGAGCAGAAAGCTGAACTTACAAAGGATCCCAACAAAGATGGGGACGGCGAAGATGATGCTGACGATTTTGAGGGGGATGACTTCCCAGAAGATTTGGGTATCCAACCCCCACATTCTCATCCTTATCATGGCAGAGTTGGTGAGTTTACCGCGGCCGAGATGGCTCTGGATGACGTGGACAATGAATATGAGGATGCCTCCGGAACCGACTGCCCTGGTAAAGCAGCAAAACATTCTATTGGCATTGTCCGCGGTACCGTCTCCAACTTAGTTTGGAAGAATAAGGTTGACCTCACCATGAACAGATGGGCACGCGAGGTGGGGATGTTACTTTACTTCCCCTTCCAATTGTTCTCCCCCAGTGAAGTTAATTTTTCTGATACAATTATTACAGGCAGCCAATCTTGCAACAACATGCTGTTGTGAGGTTGTTATCTTCACAGTTTCGAGACATTTATCAAACCACTGTTTTTGAATGGAACACTGCACTCCTGGTGCGTTCCAACCAAACAAGGAAATGAGCAAAATGGATGGTAACAACCAGTACTCCGCTCGACTACAGGCACTAGTTACTGGTAATTTGATTGGTGAGATTGCTGTAGGGGAGAGACTTCCAGGAACCTACAGTAAGTGCAGGTTATTGTGCACTATAGCAACACAGATGAATCACATCTTCCTATGGCCTGGCCTGTGACTTTCAGAAAAAGACCTGGTTCGCCTCCGCCGGGAATTATGCAACAATCTTGCGCAGTTCATTAGTAAGTCATCTTTCTTTTAAGAAATCCAATCCCGTATTGGGATTGGTAACTAATATTGTCATCTTTAGCTTGTGAGACCAATATGGTCATAACCTCTTGGCCTTGGTTGGGTAACGAGCAGCGGCTCCGTGATGCAAAGTTCCAACTTAAGCTTTCTCCAGATGCCGTCTCTGAAATTGATTGGCTACGTATGGACAACAAGCGGATCAAGAAGGACCATGTTTCCATGCTCCTGCTTGATCTCAAGAACGGACACATCATTCTTCAACCAATTACCACCTCAAACTCTGAACCAATTTCACTAACTTCGACCCAGGTAAACAGTCCATCCGGGGAACTAGGAGCATAATATGATAATGATCAAAACATGAATTTTTTTCTTTCTTTCTTCTAATTTACGTTGTATTCATGTCTTTTGTCTTGATCTATTAGTAAGAAATGAGGCTAATGAAGGCCATGTATTCTTGAATGAAACATTGTTTTTATAATTAAGTGTATCCTGCTACTCTTCACTTGATCCAATAAAACCACATTTTCAGGATAATGTAGGTTATTTGTTAAGATTGAATTAATTGCAATTGAAATGCTACTCAGCATGAAAACCATTCATTTTCGATAGAAGTGAAACAATTCCAATAAAAAAAGGCCATCCGCTCCCTTTATATCATATGTTTCTACTCAGAAAACTATCTAAAGTATGGGTGAGTTTGAAGGTACAAGGTACACTGATGAGAGATTTATTGGAGTAGAAATATCAATTAGTGATTTTTGATTGGATCTTTTTCAGGGTGAAAAACAACTCAAGCCAACTAAAAAAGGCCCCCAGCTCCCTTTATGTCATTTATTTCTACTCAGGAAACTATCTACAGTAGCTAGTATGATTGAGTTTGAAGGTGCACTGATCAGAGCTTGATTGCAGTAGAAATATCAATTGGTATTTTGGGATTGGGATTGGATCTTTTTCAGGGTGAACAAGTCCAAATGGGAAATTTGTGGCAGTGCTTTGTGGGACTTATTCTGGGGAAAACATACTGGGTATATGTTTTATAATATTGTACATAGTTGTGCAATGTGTTTTAAGCTGAAAATCAGGAAATTGGATAGTTTTTGAGCCATCAAGCTGTATGAGTCATTCAGTAATTCAAAGCTGAATATAAAAGAATTCCTGTTAATCCTTCAAGGCGTGGTGTTTTTGGGTTAATTCTATGAAACAAAAATCCTGCTCACAAATCATTAATTTCATCTGTGCTACAAATAATTATGTGAAATCAATTAATCTTTTCCACCAAATATGATTATTCATTCTCTGAGCTTAATTTCTTCTATAAAGAGCCAAGGCTGGTTGGCTACTGTCAGAGGTGCTATTATTGAAGCATATGCTTTATAAGGAGTAGATCAAGGCCAAGGATGGGGAAATCTAAGGGAACTTGAGACTTATTCATTCCATTAAATCAAGGTGGGTTGGATTAAGGGACAAATGAACTAATCTAACAGTAGGAACATAATAATCCAAGGCCAGGAAATGGCCCCTTTCATATTCTTGGGTCCTTGGGAGAAGGTTGTGAAAATACTCTTCCTCAAGTTTCACACACTTCACATACATGTCCTCAATTTTATTCTTTCTCTTCTCTGTCTTCTATTCTCTTTCATGACCATCTTCTATCACTCAACTGAAACTCTACAAATCAACTAAACTCATCCTCATCCCTCAACTCAATCTCACATTTTCACCACCCTATTCTCTTCTCAACTTCCATTCTCTCCTTCTCCTTTTTCTCATCTGTTGTTCAACATCCTCAATCCCTTTTGCCTGCTTTCTTCATTTTTTCTCATTATCCTTCTTGCTCAAATACAGCCATACTGCTCATTCTCCTCAATCTAATTGTTGGTCCTATTTTTATCTGTTATGTCTTTTTCTTTTATTCTCTTTTTTCTAATCTTCTATTGTTCAGTGTTTTGGTTTCATTTAGGAAATCAATTATCATTCATCAATCTTTTGAAGGTGGGTTCTAGAATATTTTTCTAATATCTGCCCTAATGTATTACAATCCAAATCCACTATGATCCAATGGGAATTATTATTTATTGAGAGCAGTAATTTTTTATGTCCCCATGACCTCATGGAAAATCATTTATAACCAATCACATCATGGGCCAATCCATTCAATAGAATAATACTGAGAAATTACCACACACTTAGGTAATATCATTAATAGCATGCTTAGTGGAATAACCTTTTTGCAATTTTATTTATGAAAATATTGGTATTGTCTCTCAGATATTATGTCAGTAATTTATATCCAAATCTTATATGTTTATCCATTTCTTACTAATGAACTTTGACTTCTGATAAATTACTAGAAGTAGTAGGAACTTGGTAGTGGGTTGGATGAGCACCTCACCTAATTGAAAATGTCAACTTGTTTATTAATCAATATTTTTGGATATATTATTATTTATGGTATTAATATGGTATGTTATTATATCTTACAGCTAAGGCAATTGAGAATCCCCTGGAGTGTCTCTAGGGGTTATAGAAAACTTGCTGTCAGCAAGGTGTCAGCAAGGTTTCTTGCCAACAGCACCAAAAAGTGAACAAATCCAGAAGAAGAGCCTCAGATAGAAAAATACTTGCAATCATTGTCATTGTCTCTAGCTAGTGAATCCCAATAAAACCCCGGAAATATCAATGGGGAAAGTTTTTTTAAACTGTTGGATGGAATGGATGTTATAGAATCATGAAGTAAGAACAGGGGCTGTACAACCTAAAGAATTAATTGTAAAAAAGTAAAGCCAAAGAATAGCACTGCTGCTTCTCATTTGAAGTCATTGTGTCTATAACAGATATTTAATCATATCTCATTTACTGGATGTTATTTCAGTTCAACCTATATAAGTTTTGTTTCCCTGATGTACAACCGGATACAACTTGTCTTATACAATTATGCTGGCAGTGATATTTTTGCAGCATAGAGACCCTGGTTTTTTTTATTTTTACATTTCATTAAACAAATATTCTGATTTGAAATCATACTATGGTGCATGACTGGGATTGTGTTAATGGAATTTGAAACATTTGGATGGAATGAAATTAATCAATCCAAATTAAGCCAAATACATCCAATAAAAGCAAGTCCCTAACAAATTTGAATTTCTTATTTTATTTAACACTTGTATATTATTAAGTAATTTTCCCCTCCACTTCATGAGGTATTCATAAATTATATTTGTTAAACCAAGAAATAGAATGCAAAAGATAAATGTTAATTATCATTTTAAACCAATAAATAGAATGCAAAAGATAAATGTTAATTCTAAAAAATAAACTCCAACATTGCAGATAAGAAAATCATATACATAATATAAGAACAAGGTAACCTTCAACATTGATGTCATCATTGTAATCATCTTGATCCCTATCAGGCATAATAAAATGTTGAATGTTTGGCCTTTCTCCATTGTTACCATCTTCTTTTTCTTCACCACTATCTACTGTTCCTTCAATACCAGTATCACCTGGTATATCACCTGGAATCATAGAATAATTCCCACTTTCCACATGCTCAGTTCACTGCCATGCAGCTTTTAATTGATAGATTCTTACAAGCTCATATTTTAGCAACAATCTCACCACAATTTTCTTCTTTGGAGCAGCAATTGATTGTAGAATAGGATGTGCCACAAGTGTGTGAAGGAATGGGTTTTCTATTAAGCCAAATACATCCAATAAAATCAAGTCCCTAAGAAATTTACAAGTGATATTTTATTTAACACGTGTATCTTATTAATTAATTTGTCCCTCCACTTCATGACATATTCATACATTATAATTTTAAACCAAGAAATATATATACTTAATATAAGAACATTGATTTTAATTATATAAATGAAAAAAGGAATTAAAGATCAAGCCCACTCATTCTAGCTCTGTTACATATCTGGTTTCATCCACCTCTTGAGTGTCGTTGACAATTTGCTCCATCATTGTTTCATTCACTATGACCGATATATCTTGCAGGTAACCTTCATCATCGATATCATCATCATTGTAATCATCTTGCTCCCTATCAGGCAAAATAAAATGTTGAATGTTTGGCCTTGCTTCATTGTTACCGTCTTCTTCTTCTTCGCCACTGTCTACTGTTCCTTCAGTACCAGTATCACCTGGTATATCACCTGGAATCATAGAGTAATTGCCGCTTTCCACATGCTCAAGCTGTTGCAACCAGCGTGCGCGAAGGCTATCAGCTTCGGATTGGATTTGGGTACTGTTTAGGACTATGATACAAGTTCGCTGCCATGCAGCTTGTATTTGATAGATTCTTACCAGCTCGTATTGTAGCAACGATCTCGCCACCATTGTCTTCTTTGGAGCAGCAATTGATTGTAGAATTGGATGTGCCACAAGTGTGTGAAGGAACGGGTTCGCTGCAAGTGTGGTCCACTCGTGGTTGTCGCCATTTGCATCGGTCATCTGGCTAATTAATTGTGATAGCGATTCGTGGCGATCAACCGCCCAACGCATAGCTCGACGAACCTCCCAACCTAGACGGCGTCGTTCTTCTACCCCGCGATTGAATGCAGCAATATGGCGGATTCCCTTCTGAGTGATGGGGTCCACCGCCCAAGGCTCATTCTGATTTGTAAATAGACCATCGTTCCAAAACGCGTCTTCTGATTCAAGGCTCAAAAGCTCATCGTAATCGAGCCGCCTTGGGTGTGCATGCTCAGGGAAGAGCCGAATGAAGTTGTTGACCTGCTTGGTATACTTATTCAATATCTTTCACAGTGCTTGGGCTCGTTTCCGAACCGACTCGATCAACTTTTGCTGGCCATCAGTTCCTGGAATTGGATTTTGTTCAATGTTAGTATTCCAATATCTAAACTTTGTAGGAAAGGAGCTTACCAAGCGTGGTTTGTTCTCCTGGGCGACATACGCGAACAAGGGGTCTTTTTTCTTCTATCAATGCCAGGAATTTATGACAGAGTTCGGTCTTCAAGTACCAAATCTTCAGCAGTTCATCACGCTGAGGAACTGTAATTTTGAACCGAGTCAAATCATTATCCAAAATTATCACTTGAAAAGAAAGAAAATGTCAAGTATTAATTTATTTACCGGTCAAGTTCTCTAACATGGTCGGTTCCCCAACTTTGGTTTGCTGTTCCACGATTTGATCCAAAAGGCAAGACAGTATACTTGCACGTGCTATTCCTTGAGCTGGTGACAAGTTTTCATGTGACCTAAAATTAACAATTAATTTATTAAACCAAGAGATCAATCATACATATGTATTTGTAGCTTACCATTCTGTTTCTAGTTGCTCTTCCAAATAGAGAAGGCGGCCGAGTTCCTTTTTTTGTTTTTCCTGGTATGATCGTGTAGTTTCAAGGTGGTACATGCGTTCATCGTTCCATTGCTGTTGGAAGAAATTGTCTGTGTATGTTTTGTTGGTTACTGAACCAACTGTGTAAGGGTTGGGTAGTCGGTTCAATGCATCAAGTGAAGCGTGGGCTGAACGGGTGGTCTCATCCGCTGCTGTCAGTTTTGATAGGAGCCACTCCCCTGCACAAAAAAAAACACCGGTTCAGCTGGAGGTTGTATTGAACGGAGGATGATAATTGGATGATTCATTGAGGATGAAACATGATTTCTTACCAGCAGTTTCATTTAGGCTTTCTGAGTAATACATGGTGCGGCTGTGAATGGCCATAAGGCGGTGAAAGCGAGAAGAAACACAAGATGTGGACACCAAAGATGACAAGAAAGACCATAATCTTTCCAGCCCCTCTCCATTGGATAAACCCCACCCTTTATTCAGTCGAGGATTGTACTTCACCTGGCACAACCATTCATGCACGTAGGAGTGAAAAACTGAAGTTCTGAACATTAGATTGGATTGTCTTTCCAAGAAAAAGCAACGCTGTTATAAAAGAAAAAGGTTAGTATGTAACATCAATTTGAATTTTGGATATGTTTGCTTACTTTTTGGATATGTGTCTCCAGCTGGCATCCGATATCATAGAGAACACCTATCCTTGATTGGGGAAAGGATTCAACGATCTTACCCAGAATCGATATTGGATAATACAACCTATGCATTTAGGATAAACACAGATTATTCACAGTAATAACAGTTGTTGGTAGGATGAGACACTCACTTTTCACCCGATTTATAAAAATTTGTGTAAAGAAGTGGGATTTCGTGTCGGCAAGCCCCCGCGAACAGTCCGCTATCGTCGCATTTCTGCCATGTAGTAGAATCTTGGGCATTGTCGGCTACTTTGTGGGCTGAAGTGCATGGATCGTTGATACCGGTCACATTTGCATTCGTTGATTCACATAGCGCTTCGCTGGTGTTGACCTCGGAGGGGGGTAAGAATGATGGTGGGTACTGAGAATTCGAAGGCGAGTCCTTACTAGCATAGGCATAGTGTCGTTGCTGGTAGTTCCCGTCCATTGCAACGATGATATCAGGTTCTTCAGGATCGAATTTAATCTCATTTTCGTTTGGGCCAAAGCAGCGAGGGCATTTTGAAGCCCATTTTTGCTTGTCGGTGGTTTGTAAGCCTTCTTGTAAGAGTTGTTCCTTCAAAATCAGTATACGGGAATACATATCGGCGCTATGAGTGAATGGAAGTCGGAAGTCTCTAATTTTTGTTGAGCCTCGAGCAAGGAGAGGTTGTTTGTGGCGGCTATCAAGGAATGACGTGAGAGCTTTGATGAATCCTGAGGTTGAAACGGTTGTAGCTTGCCATAACTTGTAATGGAACTGAAGGAGTGGGATAGAGAAGGCAGTGCGGGGTTGTTTAGAAGAGCTGGGGATGAATCCATAATGCAACAGGAGGATTGCATCTGGAGTGCACTTGCAAAATGGAATAAGTCGGCCTTTGGTAGTGCGGTCTACGGTAAATTTATTAGCTTCGTCGGTAAGTGGAATCACTGGGAAATCAATATCAAATTACGCACCATAGAGACCAATCAGGTCCACCAGCCGGTGGGAAACATCTTCCAATGAGCAACTACAATCAAAGGGGATTGGCTCATGTGGAAACTCCCTGGTAGTCCAGTTGTTGCTGTATGTTTCACACCACATATAGGTGGCAGCGGCTTGATATTCAAGTTGAGCCCATTCTTCAGTTCGGCGTTCTCGTGCTTTGGTGTATGAACGTAGCCGATGAAATCTTGCATGAGTAAAGGCGGGTTGAAGGGTGTCGTCGTGATTGTCAGCCTTAGAGACAATAAGTATGTCCTAAACCTACAGTTAGCCAATAATTATTGCCCTAAAGACTTCAAATAAAACCAAAGGCCCTTAGAAAAAGGGAAATAGAGCCTTGTAGCTTATGTAATAATGGATAACCCATAATAAACAAAACACATACCTTATAATATGTGAAACTTATAGGATAATTACCTTATCCTTGGAAAGATAAGGATTATAGTCTAAAGGGAAGACATAACCCATAGAAGATACTGTAACACATATTATGACAGTACAAATGAATGGTTTCTACTTTGAGACTAGTGGCCATTCCAGATTGAGAATGCCAAGCCACTAGCTTCCACACTAAGCCCCAAACACCATGTGCCAGACTAATTACAGGACACATGGTCTACGTACAGCTTAAAGCCCACATGGTAATTCAACAAGGAGGTTGAGAATTGAATATGTACTTATACAGGCACTAAAAAGCACCCATCCAAGTACTATTTAAGAAGTACTCTAAGCTGATGGAAAGAAAACATACATAAACACACCCATTACTGCCTTCTTGGTTTTTCACCCAGATTTCTAAGTCACCAATTAGAATTACATTCTTATTATTGCCTTACAAGTCTTTGAAGTAACCAACCAGCCAGTATTCTGTTTATCAGCACCATTTCCTCCCTTATATCACCAACAATCCATCCCCTTAAACAAAGGAACCAAATCTGTCCTCCTCTTTTGGTTAAACAAACCCAACTACCCTTAAATTGCTTTATTGCAAACCTATACTCTAGGTTGGAGGTTGTCTTTTGGCAACTTAGCTCCTTTTATCATAAAGTTGAGCTTGAGTTCTACATACTCCTTTTTGTTAGCTTCTACAACGCTTTATTTCCTTGTGTCCTGCAGTCACATAAGAGACCCAGGCTCACAGTGATGGTCTTCCATGTAATGAGGTTCTTGTTGATCGGAAACGTGGGTAGCATCGAATTCAGTATTTGGGGAGGTTTGAGTATTCCGAGTGTGAGTTCGTCGCCGAGATTGTGGAAGCATGCCATACCTTCTACCTGTCTCAATCGCTGTGGCCAACTGGGATTGTTCATTGATAAGTGCTTGGCGGCGGATGTTGGTGCGAGTTTGTGTGTTTGAAAGGCTGACATGGAAGCTGGAATTGGTGGCCCACGCGGATCGTTTAGGCGGCATTGTGCTGGTGATTCGTTTGTTATCAAGGCTGGTGGGCTAGGATATTGCACCGGTGGGATATTGTACCGGGTTGTCGAGCTGAAAGGGGAATATGAAGAAGGAAAACAACGTTTGGCTGTGGCTGTCCCTTGCAATGACATCAGGTGAGATGTGCCGCAGGTCCCAAAGGCACCGGTGCCCAAAGGACCCTTCGTCGCACCAGTGCTTCGTCGAATGCTGGTCAGGATGCGGCTGTAGCTTCAAGTGCTGCGTGCACAGCATCCGGTGAGGCCCAAAACTGAAACAACATGTAAATGTTTCACAATGTAGCAGAAGCGCGGGGAACTGGAAGGAATCGGGGATTGGCTACTACATCATCCATATAAGGTGACCTATGCACCTATGTAGTAGTCTATATATAGTCGACAGGGGTGCCGAGTGGGGTTTTTATATATACTCCACTCGGCTGCCCCCCACCCGCCACAGCCACCCGCCACGAACCACCACCACCACCACCCACCACCCACCACCACCACCACCACCCACCACCACCACCACCCACCACCACCACCACCCACCACCACCACCCATCACTAAGTGCATCCAATCAGAAGGATTCGGTTGGGACACTTAGTGGTAGCCAGCCCACCACCACCACCATCGTTCCAATTGGCCCGGCAACAGCCACCCCAACCGTTTGGGGCTCCATCAGCCGCGTGAGTTGTTCATCCTTCATCTTTCCCCCAATTGATACTCCAGGCTAACATTCTTCTTTTTTTGTATTCCTCTAGCATGACCCCCCAGGCGCATGAGCGATTGTTGTCTCCATCCAAATACGCCGAATGGCTCCACCATCCCATCACCCCACCTTGCAACCGCCACATCCCGACCCTGTTTGACGGGACAGCCTTTTTGGTTGAACAACGTAACCGCCGCCGGGATGCCTTCATCAGAAGCCAGAACCGACCTGCGCTGGACCCATCCCTTTTTACCCCCGTATCACAGGCCTTTCGTCAATCAAGCGAGGCGGCTTGGTCTCAATCAAAATCGACACCTGTTTCTTCTCAAGCAACTCAAATCAATGAGCTCCCATCCCCTGGCCGCTCCAAGGTTCCAATCCACATCGATTTTGTATTCTTCATCCCCATATCCAACCCACCTTCCAATGCGTCTTGCAAGCGTCGAACTGCTACCCCCAACACGCAGCTATTTTGTAAAGTAACATCAGAAGCCGGCAAGCTTATTTTAAGCTGGGAGACTCGCAATTACGACTCGAACAACTTTCAGGCCGCCGTAATCGGTCTCATTGAAACCAACAAAGATGAGGGCCTTGGGGTCTTTGCCCAGAACCACAACAACAACAACAAGATCAGCTGGCACTTAATCATTCCGCATGGCGGAAGCTTTGCAGCAACCCAGAAGAAACAACTCGACTCGCCTGAAACTTTCCACCGGTTCCTCTTGGCTGCCCAGGCGACTCCGGAAAACCAACAGATTGTCTGTCGTTTGGTTCAAACAGATCCATCAATGTTGGCTCAGGTAAGTCGTTCCCGCCACCTAAATTTATATGTATAAATACTCATTAACTGTTTTGACCTACCAATAACAGAAGGAATATGCATACAAGCACCTCAAGCAAACCCATTTTGGTTCACGTGCTGACAACGATCTCCCCAATGAGCCTTCGGAAGGAGCACAGGCAGCGGCGACTCTCAGCGACTTGATCACACAGCTCAACTGTATACACAAACCCGCGGCCCATCTCACAGGTAGTCACGAGCTCAATGTTTACATCAATCCAAACAATCCAAACAAATATTTTCATTTGACAATGTCACGGGCAGCGGCTTGGGCCAAAGCCATTGTAAGTTATATTTTTTCTCTCTTTTTTCGCTTTTTTGTCATCCTTTCTAAACGCTAACATGAGATAACAATTTACAGCAATCTAATCCTTCCGAGGTCACGCTGAGGGTTCCGCCGACGTCTGATCTATTTCAGTTCAAGAAAAGAGAGGACAAGCCTCAACCACCCCCTCCACCGCCTGTGTCTGCCAAACGACCACCGGCCTCAATGTCGAATCCGTATGCTTACCCAATGCACCACCCGATCTTGTTCCATCCTTCATACATGGGCGTCAATGCCCCCTCAGGAACCTCCCAGCCCCCGGATCCCCCTGCACGGGCGCTTTCACCCACGACCCCACCTAATGACACCAGTACCATCAGCGACTTCCTTCGCTTTGGTCACGTGGATCCAAATTCACCCGAGGTCCATGATGGAATCAGTACCTGATGAGAGAGAGACGGGCTGAGGACAGCAGGCACGGTACAGGGCGGTGTTCTGAGGACAGCAGGCACGGTACGGGGCGGTGTTCGATAGTCGTGGAAGGATGGTTAATTGCAGATCAGAATGAAGTGGAATGGAAAACAAAGAAGAAGAAGAGAGGAAAAAGGAAAGAGACAAAAGACAAAAGAAAAGAGAGACTAACCTGAGGACAGCAGGCACGGTACGGGGCGGTGTTCGATAGTCGTGGAAGGATAGTGAAAGGATCCTTCCACGCCTGCTGCCTCAGATAGACTACATACATCTTGTGACATGTGTGTGAGAGATGCGGGACATGGGAGAAGCAGAATAAAAGACACAAGACTAAAACCTGAGTATCATACTCAACACCCCCCCTTGCTGAAACCATGGAGAGAAAAAAAAAAGGAAAAAGAGAAAGAGGAAGAAGAAAGAAAAAAAGAAAAGAAAGTAGGAGAAGAGGGGTGGGAAAGGAAAGAGATTGGGAAAGAAGAAATAGGGATGAAGAGACTGGAGGTTAGAAAAAGATAGGGCAGGGAGGAAAAGGAGAAAGAGAACAAAAGACGGGGAAGGGTCACTCGATGATACCGAACATTTGGCGATGTTTTTCCAGCAGAACTCGGGGCAGCGGCTTGGTGAGCATATCCGCCAGCATGTCCTTGGTTGAGACATGAAGAAGTGAGATTTCGGAGTCCTGGACGCATTCTCGTATAAAATGATACCTAGCGTGAATGTGCTTCGTTCTTGCATGGTGTTCGGGGTTCAGGGCGAGGGCCTCCGCACCCTCGTTGTCGACATGGAGCGGAATGGCGGAATCCGGGCGGAGACAAAGTTCTGTTAGCAAATGACGGAGCCACATCCCTTCTTTGCACGAGTCTGAGAGAGCTTTATATTCGGCCTCCGTGCTTGAGAGGGACACGGTGGCCTGTTTCCGGGATTTCCAGGAGATGGCGCCGTCGCCGATGCGATAGGTATATGCTGATGTGGATCTCCTATCATCGCGATCTTCCGCCCAGTCAGAATCCGAGAATCCTGAGCATGTAAGACCCCCGCCGAGACGCAGTTTGAGGTCCTTTGTTGAGACCAGGTAATTGAGAATCCTGAGCCCAGCCATCCAGTGCGCTTCGGACGGATTCCGGAGATGTTGAGAGAGGCGGTGAACCGCAAACGAAACGTCCGGCCTTGTACATTGAGAGACCCACAGAAGCGAGCCTATGAGTTGGGGATAGGGGCCTGGAGACGACGGATCTGACGCGAGCCGGCGCCCGAGGTTCTTGAAGGAAAAGTCTTTGGGAGTAGGAACTGAGACGGGTTTGTTATTCAGAAATCGAGTACATAGCTCCGAGATGTAGTGAGCCTGGTTCAGAAAAACATGTTTGTTCTTTAGATCCCGTGTGATTTTGAGGGAGAGGAAATGGTTGAGTTCTTCATTGGCCCCAATCTTGAATCGGCGGCCTATCGAGTCGATAATGGAATCAACAACGTCTGGTTCGCCCACAATCGCGAGATCATCCACATGTGTGGTTAGCGCACCGACGAGTTTGTTTGAGGAGAGTTTGAAGTAAAGAGTTGGGTCATAGGTGGAATTCGACCAGCCAATCTCGAGTAGGGCCTTGTGAAGTTCAATATTCCATTGGCGCGGAGATTGCTTCAAGCCGTATAAGGATCGACTTACTTCACATACCCAGTCTGGGTGGTGGGGGTCCTCAAAACCCGGTGGTTGCTCCATGTAGACCGGCTCATCCAAATGGCCGTTGAGGAAAGCTGTTTTGAAGTCGACCTGGCGGCCCTTCCAACTGCGGCTGGCCAGTAGACTAAGGATCAGACAAAGGGTTTCTAGACGGAGCGTAGGGGAGAAGACTTGGTCGTAATCCAGGCCTTGAACTTGAGAGTACCCCATGGCTACTAGTCGTGCTTTGAGTTTCTGGATGCTCTGGTCGGTCCGGCGTTTAACTTTAAAGACCCATTTCGATTTTATAATCTTCCTTTTCGCGGGACGGGGAACAAGTTTCCAAGTTTGCATACCGAGCAGAGACGCAAATTCCTCCTCAGCCGCTTTAATCCAACGATGTTTGTTTGGGGACTTCAGGAGCTGCTTCCAAGTCTTTGGAGTGTCAATATCAGAGTCAGTAGTAGCATTCTTAGCCCAATTACCGTAGCGTTCGGGTGCTTTACGGTCACGGGCGAGCGGCGGCGAGGAGGAGACGCTGGTCTGGTCGGAGGAGGCGGGGCAACGTGAGGGATTGGGGAAGGAGGCGTTGGTTGTGGAGATGGGGATGTGGGTGGTTGAGGAGATGGGGGCAAAGAGATGGGAGGAGGGGGAGAGGTTTGTCGGGGGGGGGAGGGGGAAAGACGAAGTGGCGGCAGAGAGATCACCGAGATATCGGGTGAGGGGATGGGCGAGTCACTTGACGAGGATTCGGACGAGGATTTTGTCCGAATCAGACGTGATGACATCCGGCTGTCGAGGAGCATTCCCAGGTGCATGGATAGAGGCTGTGAGTCGTCTGTCAAATCTAGGCTTCAGCGGAATGTTGAGGGGAGCCTCTGACATTGATTGTCTGTGAGTCATAGGGCGGTTGTGCTTGAGACGGGATGGCGACAGCTGGTGCTGGAGTGGTTGGCGACGAAGATGGGGGGGGAGATGGAGTTGGGGAGATAGTGATTGGACAGGTGGAGAAGGGGCGGTACCGGCAGGTTCCACCGGATTCGAGTTATCAGTGCTGCGACCGGAGGGAGGGGTGATGGGCCAGGAAATTTCAGCTGATAAGGGAGGAGGAGAAGACGTGAGCTTAGAGCCGTAAGGAAACGTGTCGTCTTGAAAGATAACATCTCGCGTCTTAACTACGGACCGGTTCTCAAGGTCCCACACCCTATAGCCGTTCCCGTCCGAGAGATAGGAAAGGAGAAGGGCCGCACGACCCTTATGGTCGAGTTTCTTGCGATTAGCTTCGGGGACTTTATACCATACAAGACACCCGAATGGGTGAAGGTATGACAGATCAACGGAGGCCAGATTGAGTATTGAGTTGGGAGACTGGAACCCCGCCGGTGTGTTGCATGGAAACAAGTTGTATGCGAATAGAGCGTGACGAAGCGCATCCGCCCAAAAGGATTTAGGTGTGTGTGCACTGATGAGAGCCGATCGTATCAGATTGCTAATCGTCCGGTTAGTCCTTTCCGCTACGCCATTTAACTCAGGGGAGTGAGGAGGGCCGGGCTCATGTTGGATACCCGCCGTTGAAAGATAAGAGGAGAACTCGTTTGAAACGTATTCCCCACCGTTGTCTGAGCGTAGAGCCAGGATTTTGTGGGCACCACTTCTCTCAAACGAAGCCCGGAAAAGTTTGAAGCAGGAAAATGAATCACTTTTGTATTTCATGGGAAATACAACGAGGAATTTAGAGTAGTCATCTACAAAGGTGATGAAATATGAATATCCCTCGCGTGATTTTACCTCGTATGAGCCTACGTCTGAGTGGATAAGTTGTCCGGGAAACGTCGCGCGGTGAGGAGAACGAGATTTGAAGGCCTTGCGTGGCATTTTCGCCTGAACACAAATCGGGCACTGTTGGACGGCCGTTTCGTTCATTGCTGTAGGGATGATGCCGTTCGATTTCAGTAGGAGTTTCAAAGGTTTCAAACCGATATGCGAGAATCGGTTGTGGAAACCAAGCAGCGAGCGATCAAATACAGGGGGAGTGAGAGTGAGAGAGGAGGAGGAGCTTACAGGCTCCGAGGGAAGATAGTACAGGTTTCCCCTCCTGTACCCGCGTCCGGCATTTTCTCCTTTGATGGAGATGGTGGCCGAGTGGTAGAAGTCGCAGGCGTTTTTGGAGAAGACTACCGTGACACCTGCATCGCAGAGTCCGGCTACCGAGAGAAGAGGTTCATGGAGGGCGGGTACGACCAGTGTTTTGACTGTTATGCCTCCTTCGATTGGGATTTGAGCACGGCCACGTGGAGTGGCTTCGACGACTGAGTGGTCGGCCAGACGAACAGGAGTATTATCCACTTGAAGATCGGCGAGAGCGGATCCGTCTGGCGTCATCGACATGGAGCATCCTGAATCGATGTTCGCATCCCCCCCTTGCGGGGTATCGGCTGGGATAGAAAGCGCTGCACCACCGCGTTCCCTGCCGTCACCTCGAGTTCAGATCCTGAGTAGTCAGAGTGTTCATCTCCTCGTCGTAGTTGTATGAGGACTGGCCGAGAGTTGCGGCGGAGGTTCTGCCGGCCCGAGCCGCGGCTTGTTGGAAGAGGGTGGTTTGTCCTGTTGGCTAGCCTCCCAACGAGCCTTTGCGCCGCCTTGTGCTCTGCGATGAGCTTGCGCGTGTTATTGCAGGAGTTCAGATCGTGGGAATCACTGTTACACAGAGGGCAGCGGCGGTTTTCTTAGAGGGATCGTTGTGGGTGCTCTTTGATGGGTTAGGAGAACTCTTTGGCTTAGAAGCGGTGCTTTTGTAGAGGAGACGGATATGATCTCGCCTTGGGATTCACGGCGAATGGCTTCGTTTTTCAAAGCGGAAACGATCATTTCAGTCTTGACTCCCTCCTGGTTCATGAGGCCCGAGACGCAATGGAGCCAATCGGGTGGGATGGAGCTGAGGATAGCAGCATTGTGTACGTCCTCGGGTGTGAGTGGTTTCTCGGGAGTGACAAGAGAATCCAGACGTTCGTAAGATTTTGCTAGAGACTCGATATGCGCATGGATGTCGTCACCTTCCAACCGAGTGTTGAGGAGCTTACAAATCCAGTAAACACGGCCGCCAGACGAGGAATCCTGGTGGGCTCGCGATAAGTCTTCCCAGATCTTTGCGGCGTTATCTTCGTCGGCAAGATGGCGAAGGTTGGATTCGTTGACTATCTGCACCAGAATAGCGCAAACAAGATCGTTGTCCTCTTCCCCGTCGCTGGTCGGCGGGCACGATCCACCGGTGGTGAGCACATGACTCACTTTGGCGGACTTGAAACACGATGAACAACTTTCTTCTGCAGTTAAGATAGTTCGAGTCGTTCCCGGGGGGATTTGAGAATGGGAAGCCTTGCGTGGAGATCTTTGAGGCTACAGACGAGACTTGAGAGTTGTTGCCGAACTCGGCATGAGTAAAGAGGGTTCTCCCTTTGTGTCGTTAGACATGAGGGTTGGAAGGGAATGAAATGGTAAGTTGATCCTTGAGAAGCACGATTCGTAACGCCGTAATCGCCGATATTTAATGTGTCCAGCGAAGCTGAATTAGCCGGAGGCTAACTGGGCTCATAACCTGATGAGAGAGAGACGGGCTGAGGACAGCAGGCACGGTACAGGGCGGTGTTCTGAGGACAGCAGGCACGGTACGGGCGGTGTTCGATAGTCGTGGAGGATGGTTAATTGCAGATCAGAATGAAGTGGAATGGAAACAAAGAAGAAGAAAGAGAGGAAAAAGGAAAGAGACAAAAGACAAAAGAAAAGAGAGACTAACCTGAGGACAGCAGGCACGGTACGGGGCGGTGTTCGATAGTCGTGGAAGGATAGTGAAAGGATCCTTCCACGCCTGCTGCCTCAGATAGACTACATACATCTTGTGACATGTGTGTGAGAGATGCGGGACATGGGAGAAGCAGAATAAAAGACACAAGACTAAAACCTGAGTATCATACTCAACAGTACCCTCGGGATCACCCACTGGACAATGTTCAAGTGGTTCAAAGCCAACGAGCTTCACGACAAAGGTGTCCCTGAAGGCCCGGCCCAATCCATCGCTCACTCCGCAAAGAAATACACCCATCACTTGATGCAGGGGTCAAGAAGCCAATGATGCAACATGGTAACCTCTTTTCTTATTTCATAACTTTGTACCCTCTTTTCCTTTTATTTCATAACTTTGTACCCTCTTTTCCTTTATAGTATTCCATTTCTCTTATTTCCATTGTATTGTCTGATTCCATTTTCAGCTTCAATTGTATTTGTAATTTCCTATTGCCTATTTCCATTGTATTGAGGCAGGCAATTAGAATTAAGTTTACCTTTTAAATGAAAAAATTGATCAATAAGTGATCAGTCAACTTATTCTTTGTGAGAAAAATCAATTTTATTTGAGGGCTATCTGTGAGAAATAAATGTGAGAATAAATTTTACTTTCATTTTATTCTTTTTATGATTAAGGCCTGATTATGGCCAAGTCATTGATTTGCATCTTATTTTAGTTTTCATTTTATTTTCAAAGTCATTTTATGATTGATTTTGTCAAAGGCCAGTCATCTTATTTTCAGTAGTTGTAGTTTCATTTTTTTTCAAAGTCATTTTTTTATTTTAGTATCTTTAGTTTCATTTTATTTTCAGAGTCATTTTCTTATTTTCAGAGTCATTTTTCTCTCAAAGGCCATGTCATCTTGTGTTCAGTATTTTGTTGTGTTAATGAAATGTCCCATTGCTAGAATGACATGCTAAGAATTTGAGAGTAGTAACTATTTACTTGACAAAGATAAACCTAATAATTTAAAAGAGAAAAATATAGAACACAAAACTTTGAAAGAGAAAAAAATAGAACATCATAGAAAAAAGAGAACACAATGAAGACAATCATGCAAAAAAAGAACATGAAACAATACCCAATCATCAATCAATGTACCCCGAGCCTTGGAATAAGCTTCTCATCAGCGGGGGGTGAAAGTAAGCCTTGTGAACGCCTCGATTTGCTCCCCATCGGTTTCGCCCCCATCTAGTTCCCCGTATTGTCGTAGGGTGCTCTTTAGAACACTAAAGGCCTTTTTGATGGGATTCATGTCGGGGGAGTAAGCGGGGAGGTAGACGAGGTGACAGCCACGATCCTCGACAAGCTGCTCGATTCAACCATTATGGTGGATTTGCGCGTTATCCATCACCAAGACGCTGTGGGCACCTGGGAATTCATTCATGTTGGGAAGCTGAAAAAGGAAATGATGTCAGAATTTGGTTGCCATTAATATTAAAGGAAAAAAATGAGTGAGACTTACCAGGACATGTTCCAAGTAGAACTCAAAATCCGCCCTCTTGACCGTCTCTTGCTGAATCATCACCGTTACAAGCCCTGTTAACGCGACCGCAGGGATTAAGTTGAATCGGTGGGTGGCCCGTGCAACTGATAGCCGTGAAGTTCTCTCGCCCCTTGGGGCCCAGCCTTGAGTTCAAACCACACCATCCAGGCATACACCGCTTTCATCTGTTTAAGAAATCACACCTGATTAGATTGGAAAAGACAAAATAAATAAACAAATGAAACAACATACCCGTGAAGACCAGACAGTTGGGGTCGTAGTTGGCCATCAAAAGGACGTAGTTTGCACGTTGGATTGGGTCTTGATTGGGGTTGACCTTCCTCATTGTTTTTTGGGTCATCCGGAGGCGGTGGTGGAGATCGTTGGAGATTGTTTGAAGGGAGATTTGAAGACTGCATTTGACAATTAAGGCTTGCTGGATTTCCTCAAGATAGACGGTTGGGTTGTTGGTGACCATGTCCAGGAGAAAAGCTCGGGTGTCTTCGGAGAGCGACAAAGGCCGACCCCTTACGGCGTAGATATCGGGATTGGTGACAACTGCATGAGTTCTCTCGTACAGCTCACACCAGCGGCGGAGGGAGTCGTGGCTGATACTTGCCGCATGTGATCCATTAATCTCCTCAAGTGATTTTCCATTGAGGGCAGCCCGAACGACGGCGTATTTAAACGTTGCGGTATACTTGCGGTACATCAAAACTAGGAATAAAAATAAACAACTCAATCAGTTTTGGGTTATGGTTGATTGGGGGAGAGATGAAGGATGAAAAACTCACGCAGCTGATGGAGCCCCAAACGGTCCCGGTGGCTGTTGCCGGGCCAATTGGAACGATGGTGGTGGTGGTGGGCTGGCTACCACTAAGTGTCCCAACCGAATCCTTCTTATTGGATGCACTTAGTGATGGGTGGTGGTGGTGGTGGTGGGTGGTGGTGGTGGTGGGTGGTGGTGGTGGTGGGTGGTGGTGGTGGTGTTTTGTGGCGGGTGGCTGTGGCGGGTGGGGGGCAGCCGAGTGGAGTATATATAAAAACCCCCACTCGGGCCCCGTGACTCCCCGCGGTCGCCCGTGCACGGCCCGCGCGCACGGATCATTTGTGCTGCGGTAAAGTGTGCCCGCTGCGGCACAAAGTTTCAAAGCCCGCCCCAAAAGACGCATGCTCCTTTGGGGTGGCTGTATCACAAAACAAAAAGTGTGAAGCCTTCCAACCCTTCCCCCTGATATAACCACACATATCCCAGGGATGTTACCAGGACATTGCAGGTAGATCAGGGGAATGGCTTTCACCATTCAGAGCTACCATGTACTATTTATCCATTATATTATAGCTACAGGTAAAAAATTATTACAAATTGGGAAGGAACCTGATGTCAAATGAAATAAATAGAGATTGAAAATTTGATCAATATACCTTATTTTTTGATCAATATACCCTAAGAAAAAACTCAAAATCTTTGTAGTGATCTTCCCTTTTCTACTTATCTCAATCAGAGTACCTTTTTTTTATAAATACCTTTTTACTTTTCTGTATGTGTCTCTTTTCCTTGGTTAATTAATATAATATGGTTTTACACTTACTCCTTGCAATTCAATCAGACATCACCCTGATTGCATTCTGAGTCTCACTGAGTTCATACCAGCCATACCTTCATTACCCAAATATATCATCAAACTCCTTCAACTCAAAGTTATTCTTGTAACATCTTTAAAAGATTATACCCATGGTCAGGATGTCTCTGGGCTAATAGCAGGCTGACACCCTTGTGACTTTGGGTTAGTTGCATGACAGTTGCACACCCTTAAAATGTTTTTGAAAGTGTTGTTGCTAATTATTTTCTCAAATTCAGCTATGAAAATGTAAGCGAGTGAGGAGATGCAAGATTATAAACTTAGTTCAATCACATAATATTTAGTTCACAAATACATCTTAGGGATGTCAGAAAACCTAATCACCATTTTATACATAACTAAATACTGCAGTGCATTCATGTATATAGTTATGTAGCTGTTCCTGCGGGTACCAGTTCTCTTTTCTCTTCACCAAGATTTGGGAACCAATACCAACAGTAGCCTGTGCTTACTTTGACATGAGTCCTTTTGTCAGGTACGTACTCTGAAATATATTCACCAAGATTTGGGAACTGATACCAACAGTAGCCTGTGCTTACCGTGACATGATTCTTTTTGTCAGATTCACATTCTTATAGCTTACAAGCCGGCTCTAGGCTAACTGTTTTGGGATTTGAGCTCTCTAAACAACAACAACATTGGCATATTTGGATGAGTGGTTCTGAAAGCAGCAGCAAGCTTAATCACAATGAGAATTCAGAGAGAAATCAACAGCTTTCAAAAGAACAAAGAGAAAAAAAGAAAAAAAAGAAAAGAAAAAGAAGAAAAAGAAGAAAAAGAAGAAAAAGAAGAAAAAGAAGAAAAAGAAGAAAAAAGAAGAAAAAGAAGAAAAAGAAAAGAAAAGAAGAAAAAGAAGAAAAAGAAGAAAAAGAAGAAAAAAAGAAGAAAAAGAAGAAAAAGAAAAGAAAAAAAAAGAAGAAAGAGAAAGAGAAGAAAAAGAAAGAAAAAGAAGAAGAAAAAGAAAAAAGAAAAAGAAGAAAAAGAAGAAAAAGACGATAAAAAGAAGAAAAGAAGAAAAAGAAGAAAAAGAAGAAAAAAGAAGAAAAAGAAGAAAAAGAAAAAAAGAAAAAGAAAAAAGAAGAAAAGAAGAAAAAAGAAGAAAAAGAAGAAAGAGATATAATCCTAAAAGAAATAGCAGAAGAAAGAGAAAAGCACTTGCTGAACTCAATAGAATTAAGCTGCTTCTGCCACAGAGCAACAATCCAGAGGCATCATTGAATTCAATCTCTTGGGCGGAAATTGTAATCCAAGCTTTCAACAAAGATCCACTTGGTACCCACAAGTCAACCAATACTAAAATCACGGAGATTGATTGAAATGGTGTATAACTCCAACTTTGGGAGAAGGAGATCAACCGCACACTGTGCCATGTGTTTTGGGTCAAACAATTCACAACTGAAGAAAGACATTTCACTGAAAGACTCCCGGACAAGCAGGACAACATTGCTTGACTATTTAGGCTTACAATAAACCATGATCTACTCCGGATCATCAACGGAACCAACAAAGAAGATCCATGGTCAATTGTTTTACTCCTCCAGTCCAAATGTAGTCTTTCTGATTGACACCACAAGCTCAGAGTGATTGAAAAAGTGCTCCAGCTCACATCCAATAAAACTCCAGGCAATGAGGTGCCCCTTGCCAAGTGGAGTCAAGTGATGGCTGAGATCAACCAAGAAAAGATTATGGCAGACAAACTAAGGGTTTTGTTACTTCAAGCCATGTTTGTAGCCCCAACTGTGTTGACCCTAAAACATTTGAATTCTTTGTCAACCAGAAGCTAGAAGCCATTGATAAACCATCTTCAGCAATGTGAAAACAGTCATTCAGGCAGCCTCAAGCAAATCCAAGAACAAGATACCTTTACATGGGGATGGATACATGCCAATGGACCTTGATTCTGTCCATGCTATGAGGAATGCTCCTGCAAGGTATTCACCTCCACATCAAATTAACAACTTGCTTCCAAACCGGGATGTAATGACACCGCACATGTCAATCGACAAAGCTACTTGTTTCAAGGGAAAACCGCTCAGCAAGGTTTTGAAGATGCAATATGGGACAACTTCCATTACTGCGGCCAGACAGGTCACTGGTTCAACAACTGTGCTGCTTACTGGGACAACATCTATCAGAAGGTCATCAACCATCCTGCAGCTGATTTCAACTCACCCCAGTCCAATTATCTACCGCCAAATCAACCACAATACCCTCAAGGCCGTGTTAGACACCTTGAAATACCAGAAGTCTCCAATGGCAAGGTATTATTAGACTCAGGAGCCTCAACACATGTGAGTGGCGACCTGACAGCTTTCATCACCAAGGAAATCCTCCATCAACCCCGGAAAATCTCACTGGCAGTGGCTAACTGTGTTGTCACTGTTAGATAAAAGGTGACAATTGAGATACAAACAAGCAAGGAGAAAATTAAAATTGACATTGTCTACCACTGCCCAGGCTTGGATGGATTAATCCTATTGGTTGGGAGATTGAACAACACTGTTTGGAGCCTGAGGTTTGCAGGTACTTTGGCGTCTTTTATTAGTCCTGATAAAATTTATTTCTCTACCGTTTTCAAGAATTTTTGTTGGTATATCCCTATGAATGTCAAAAATGTGCAATTGAACAAGATTTCCCAACACCCATCTTTTGATTCATAACTTTGGCACCGTTGACTGGGCCATGTGTCCAAGGAAGTAGTATGATTTTACCTTAAGATACACTTCCCTGAAGAGTTGGAAAGAATGACCTGGGAATTGTTTTTCTGCAAGCAGTGCACAAATTCAAAGGCACTAGACCAGAAATCACCAGGATCCAATGCTTTGATCATTCCAGACAAACCTCTCAATTTCTTAGTCACCAATGTTGCAGGACCATTTCCTTATGACATTTCGGGCAAACAGTATGTATTGAATATGTGTTATCACTCAACCACTTACATATGGACAACTACAATTACAGGCCAAGATGATCAATTACGGTTGGTGATGGAGGCCAAAATGAAGATCAAGTGGTTTAACGGAGTCAAGCAACTGGTGGGGGTAAATATTCAACAAGAAGGTGGGACAATGTTACTTAACCAAGAAATGCCAGCTACTCAAATTGTGAATGACTACAAACGGAACATTGTCACACAACGTAGTACACTTCCAGATGCAACACTCAAGACCAATGTTTTTGAGGTGGTAGCAGAGACCAATTACAGATCTGTAATTGGCTCTCTGATTTATTTATCAGGTGGCACTAGGCCAGATCTTTCCTATGCTGTGAATTTGCTTGCGAGGTACTGCACTAACCTATCAATGGTTCACTGGGAAGCATTAGACTGCTTGATTGGGTATTTGAAGAGGACAACATCAACCAAGCTGCGGTTTACTAGAGAAGGATTGTTGCTAGAGGATTTAAGTACCTGAAAACACTGGGGCCTGAAAACAGGGGTGGTTTAGATCCCAGGATAAGGATAGTGGAGAATCTCAAGAGAAAGGGTTATCTACTTACTAGTAAAAATACCTTGAGTCTTGAGTTTCTTCAAGGGGGAAATTAGACAGTTGGAAGCAATTGGAAAGGTTTTTGGGATGGCTGGATGGACAATGTGTAATTTGAGGGGAGTGAAGAGGGGCTAAAGAATAAATACAAAGACCTTACCTGACAGAATAACAAGAGTAAATCTATTGTAATATGTAAGTAAGTATTTTAGTATATATGGTAAAGCATGATGAATCAAAATACAGGGGAAAGAAGGGCTCCTTACATTCCTTTCAGATTCCTGATGGCGAAACACTGGATGAATTTTTGGCTATGGGAAAAATAAAAGGAAGTGTCAAATTTAGAGATCTTGAAGGAGGATGGGAGTGTTGTGGATTGGAGGTTGACCGAGGAGAAAACTTCAGGTGGGGGCCCTTAGTCTGTTATGCTCTGAATCAATGATTTAATTTCAAACATGAGCAGCATGATTAAGTAGAACCAACTAGAGAGACCCCTTGAAAGATCCAAAGGGGGCCTAAACAAAAGACAGGAAACAACAGGACAGGAACAGATATTGACCACTTGGTCACACACAACAGGATTGAACCACTTGGTCATACAATAAATTGATGACCACATGGTCAGACAACATAGCCACATGGCTGTACAGGACAGGACTGACCACATGGTTGTACAAAAAGGAATTTGAACTTTAGGATTGAGCAGACAGATAGCTTACAAATCTGACAGGAAGGAGTTAAGATTTAATATAAATGTACATAGTTATTTATCAAATTTCCATATGTACAGGCTATCTAATATTGGTAAATTCTGTTTATTTTCCATTGTTAGCATCTTAAGGTGCTTCTAAACCTCTAGTAAATTCTCTTAGATGTGTTGATCAAAGGTTTCAATTACATGTCAAAATGTATTGATTGAATGCCTCATGTGACTGTAAATCATACTTTTCAGAGTTTAAGTACTTTGTATTGTTTCCAATGTGAAAATAATTTATGTTTTAGTTCTGTAGGCAATTCAAGGGCTTAGAGAAACAAGAAAAATTGACAGAAGTCAAAGTAATTGATTACAGGTGTCAAAGATATATTTGACAGACTTTAATGTGTGAAATCGTAAGGCCACACAAGGAGATAAATTAAGATGAAAAGCATGTTGAATAACAACAGTCCCTTGTATATTCAACAATGGATTCCCATTTGTGTCCTTAGATTTTATAACAATACCAAGTATAAATACCAGTGTGGATCCAGATCCGCCACTACCTTCACCATTTTCGGCCATCAATTATCCACATTGTTCATTTCCCAAGACAAAAAAATACACAATTCAATTATAGGATATCACCCTTTTTGGATATGTCAGATTTAAAGGATCCAAGAGTTTTGGGTAAGTGTTGAAGAGATTTTTATAAGAGAAAGTTACTGATTTTGTTGAGATTAGAGATTCACTAGGAAATTATCAAAGATATGTGGGAATGAATCCAAAACCACCAACATACAACAAGCCCGATCCAATTTTATTTCTTGAGAGCAATGCCAATCAAGAGTTTTCTCAAATCAATGAAGGTTTCAAAGGTAAAGGAAGAGCAGTCAAAGAAGAAAGAATTGAAGAAAGAGTCAAGGAAAGAGTTGAGAAAAGAGTACAGGAGATAATTGATGCAGGAGATATAGAGGAGTAAAGCAAAGAATAGAAATAGAGGTAAGTTCAAGGAGGAAGAAGAGTTGAAGAAGAGGAAGTGTTGAAATGAATCACACTAGCCCTACATAATGCTTGAATGTTGAAAGAAAATTTCAAAAGAAGGAGATAGTATGAGGAAGAGGAAATAAAAGGAATAGGTGGAGAGGGAGTAAGGTTGGAAAATTGCAAGGTCAAAGGAAGATCATTCAAAGAAATTTTCTGCAATCTTCAAAAAAAAAATCAACTGATTCAAGTGCAAATTTCAAATAAAATTATGAGCTTGATTGAGGAAGATATGAAATGTTTTAGGGAATTTTTAAAGCAGTGGAAGGAAATTTGGGAAGAAGCAGAAGATAAATTTAAAGAAGAGTAATTTTATTATTATTATTTAATTTTATTTCAAAGAAAGAAAAGTGTTTTAATTTAAGTGATTTGAGAGAGTGTTTTCAGGAAGTGATTTTTATATCAAGAGAGAGAAACAATGAAAAGGTAAGCTTGAGTACAGTGATCATTTTTTAAAGAGAGTTAAGAAATTTTTTGGTTTTAAAAGTAAATGTTGATACAAAGGGGCGTTGATAAACGCACGCCAAGCGCGCACGCCAACGCCAACCCGCACGCCAATTTTTTTTGGCGTGCGGGGCCTACACGCCAAAACAAAGTGGCGTGTAGGGTCTACACGCCAATTTTATTTGGCGTGTGAGACCCACACGCCAATTTTTTTTGGCGTGTGGGCCCCGCACGCCAAATAAAATTGGCGTGTGGGCCCCGCACGCCGATTGTTTGGCGTGCGCTCCAACACGCCAAACAATTGGCGTGTGGGAGCGCGCGCCAAACAATTGGCGTGCGGCTCCCACACGCCAATTGTTTGGCGTGTGGGAGGATCCCGCTCACGTAATCGAATGGGAGGTCCCATTCGATTACGTGAGCGGGCCGGCTGACGAGGTTATACAACCTCGTCAGCCGGGAGGACTTCCTCCGGGCCGACGAGGTTGTATAACCTCGTCGGCCAGGAGGAAGTCCTCCAGGCCGACGAGGCTATACAACCTCGTCGGCCAGGAGGACTTCCTCCTGGCTGACGAGGTTGTATAACCTTGTCAGCCGGGAGGAAGTCCTCCCGGCTGACAAGGTTATACAACCTCGTCGGCCAGGAGGACTTCCTCCTGGCCGACGAGGTTGTATAACCTCGTCGGCCGGGAGGAAGTCCTCCCGGCCGACGAGGCTATACAGCCTCGTCAGCCAGGAGGACTTCCTCCTGGCTGACGAGGTTATACAACCTCGTCAGCCAGGAGGAAGTCCTCCTGGCCGACAAGGTTGTATAGCCTCGTCGGCCGGGAGGACTTCCCCCTGGCCGACGAGGTTATACAACCTCGTTGGCCGGGAGGAAGTCCTCCCGGCCGACGAGGTTGTATAGCCTTGTCGGCCGGGAGGACTTCCTCCTGGCCGACGAGGTTATAAAACCTCGTCGGCTGGGAGGAAGTCCTCCCGGCCGACGAGGCTATACAACCTCGTCAGCCAGGAGGAAGTCCTCCTGGCCGACAAGGTTGTATAGCCTTGTCGGCCGGGAGGACTTCCTCCTGGCCGACGAGGTTATACAACCTCGTCGGCCGGGAGGAAGTCCTCCCGGCTGACGAGGTTATACAACCTCGTCAGCCAGGAGGACTTCCTCCTGGCTGACGAGGTTGTATAACCTCGTCAGCCGGCCCGCTCACGTAATCGAATGGGCCCTCCCATTCGATTACGTGAGCGAGGGGGGACCCGCACGCCAAAAAAATTGGTGTGCGGGGCCCACACGCCAAAAAAAATTGGCGTGTGGGAACCACACGCCATTTTTGGCGTGTGGGTCTCACACGCCAATTTATTTTGGCGTGTAGACCCTACACGCCAATTTTTTTTGGCGTGTAGGCCCCGCACGCCAAAAAAAAGTGGCGTGCGGGTTGGCGTTGGCGTGCGTTTATCAACGCCCGATACAAAGATAAAGAAACAAGGAGGGGAAAGGGAAAAGAGATAAAAGAAGGAGATTTAAGGGAGGTAAGAGTTAAGAGTATTGAAGATGTTTTTGAGGATAAGTAGAATGAAAGTCTTGAACCAATTTGGGAAGGGTTTGACAATAGTGAGTTGGTTCCCAATATTTTTGGTCTTTTTCAGACTGGAATGCAGTCCATTCAAAAAGATATTTTATTTTTCATTTTCAAAGTCTCAAATGAGGATACGGCTGACTTTTAACTCAGGGTGATCTTGAAGATTGACTGGTCCTGTAGGTGGGGAAAGAATTGAATTGAAAAATCCATTTGTGCTTCTTAAAACCCCAAAAGCTTGGCTCCTTCAAACAACTTACCAAGAATAGTGGAAACTTTGATGTCTCAGTAAGTTTAAGCAAATGTTTTTTGGAAAATATGTAACTAATACAAGACACATTAGTACCAAGAGTATAAAATTACCCTGTAAGGCTGATTTAAAGAATCAAAGAGAAAAAATGTTGAACTTGGGGCACTATCAGTGGCCTCACAAGCTCAAAGTTTGACTCAAAAAGAAGTAGATAGTGAGTAGTTGTCTTTGCAAGTCTTAAGAGAACTACTACTTAATTATCTGAAAACTTTACTGCTTCATGTGTTGCTATTTTACCAAAACCATCCAGCCAATACTTTCCACCACGATAAATACAATGCCCTTCCGTTTTTCCTCCTTTATTGTTCATCCATCTTGAGAAATCAATCTGTACTAAGGACCTTTGAGATTTCTTCCATAATTTTCGTTCAAGGTTGATAGGGAGTCAAGGTGGAGGCTTTTGGGTGTTGAGGTTGAGTTCTTTTGGAGCCAATTTTCAATTTTTCTTTGAATATACTTTGTGTATCAAGGGTGTTGACCTAGTCTTCTTGGATTGAAATTTATTATGGAAACAGTTTTACAATTAAATTTTTCAATTGATGAGCTGTTGTAGTGTTGTAATCAAATGACCACTAAGCACAAGTTGGTCAGTGACCTGAGAAGGTAAACCTTTCCAAAAGTGAAAAAACAATGGTTTTTTGTTCAAATCAATGTGAGAATGGTGGACTCTGAAATGCAAGATGTTTTTCAAGGCCTTGCTGTACTCCTTCATTGAAAGAGAATTGAGTTTGAACTTGATGTTACAAACTTTTTTTGGTTCACCAACCAATGTAAACAGCTGTAGTTAAAAATGACCCCAATTATTGATGATATGTTCCAGATTATCACTGTTTAAGAATTTGAGGTAAGGTTTGAACAATTTAGAGTCTTTTCCACCCAAATACAAAGAATTATGTAATACATTTTTTCAATTGAGGACAAAGGTAGCCAGGTTTTTTGAAAAGAGGATCTGGCAGTATTTTAAGAAACGTCTGAGTTTTCAGGCATTCTCACCATTAAAATATTTAGGGGCTTTCATTCCTGGAGTACAACACTTAAGAGAACCACTATTTCCTTCCCCCTTCAAGACTTTGATGAGGGCCACAAAAATTGCTATAGGTCATTCATTGTTTGCCCTAATTAATTCTTTGGAGTCCAAAGGATGAGGTGGTCATTGACAAGGTGGTTCCCGGCATTGAGGTTGCCCTTGAAAGTGTTAAAACCAAGAGGATTCAAGGAGTCCTCTGAATCAGATAAATGTACCAAGGTATTGACAGGGGCATTCTTATTTCAACTTGACAGAGGAATTTCTTTGAGTGATGATCAGCTGTTGGTGGGTGTTAGCAACAATTTTTGTCAATTGATGTCAAGTTCAAGTGGATGTTCTACAGGACCCTTCAATCTCATTTGATCTGATGTACATTGCATCACCAAAAGAGAAGATTGATAATTTTTTTAAGATGCACTTCAACTTTAATTCAATAGCCCTTCATTTAACCTCTCACCTGGAAATCCTTACTCTAAGAATCAAAAAAATCCTATCTTACTTGAATCAGTGTTCATTTCATCTCACATATATTTCTGCATCCGGCTGAGACTGATATTTGCAGCATGAAACACACACTGCAACACATAAACCTCATTGTAAAATTCTGGGCACTGCAAGAAACACTGCTTCAACTGCCACCAGTTGACATGCAAGAGCTTTGATCTTACTCCAACCTTAATCTGGACATACTTGAAAAAGGATTTTCTGCACAGTGACTGTGCACCAAAAGTCACCCTGAAGTAATCTTCAAGTAAGAACAAATCTGGACTCAAGCATACCACATGTAACTGGTGACAGTTGAAGCAGTTTTTTTTTTCAGTGGAGCTATGTGTATTATGGGTAAAATTTGACAGGGGTTGATTTCTCAATGTGTGCAAATCAGATACAAAAGATAACACTTTCTGGGTAAGTTTTTTTTAAATTCAGGGCAAGTAGAGTTTGTTGTGACCAGAAAATATGTACATTTCATAACTATTGATGCATTAAAAAAGGAGGCTACACTTCATTTTAAGCACTTTTCGAAAATTTGATAAATCTTATGATTTTGTGTAAACTTGTTGCTTGCAGATGTATTTTGAACACCAAATTGATTGGCAAGGTTGGCTTGTGCCATGGTGTCAGATTTGATGGCGCAAAAAGTGGCACATGGGGATGAAACCCTTCATTGTGCAAAGGGCTTTATAACTTTTACCTACCTCAAAAGACTTCTGAAAACTCCTTTGGTGCAATTTGTGTACTGCAGGAAATTTATATGAACAAATTTCAAAAAGAATTTCAACATATTTTAAAAAAATAGCTTATAATATTCCCCTTACAGTTCTTCCATTCTAGTATGGGAATTTGTATTTCCAATTTTATAAAATAACCGCTGAGGTATTGCTGAGTAATTTGATTTTTGTACATAGGCAACACAAAGTTGCACCTAATTCCCCTGTTGGTGGTATACCAGGCCATTTTTAGACACATAGACTATCTGCTTGTTTTATGGTTATCCAGAGTAGCAGGTTTCCAAGGTTGGAAACCTGGTTGATAATCATGTTGGATTTGAATCATAAATCCTTTTGCTATCTTGGAACATAGTGGAACAACCAGAGGCATACTATTTTATACTTGCATACCTGGCCTGGGGACATAAACAGTGAAGTAGACTGAGACTTTGACTTCTTGACCCATTTTATTGTAGCTCTTGTTGCATCCTTCATCTCCATGTGCCTGCAATCGGTGTTGATGAGAGCATCTAACATCAGGTACTATTTTTCAGGCCACATGGATGGAGCATCACTGACTGGAGTCAATTACAAACTATCATCAGCAGGAACAGGTAGAAGTAAGCTTAACAAATCCTCTTCTCCCACTTCAGCACCAGCGGAGGACTTTTGATAATGGTGAGTGTGTTACTGCCCCAAAACTCTGCTGGACATTGGTGCAACTTTGTGTTGTCTATCTGCAAAACCCAAAAATTACTCCACTTTTCTTTAGTGGAGAGTTTCCAAAATTGATGAGACCAAAATGTGTCTTTTGCACACTGCAGCTGCCCATGGACTTCCTACATTTTTAGCTTGTTTTTCATCCACTCGTCTTAAGGGATCGACGATTGTTTCCACATGTGTTGAACCTGGTGTTCAAAGCTTATAACTCAAGAGCTTGACGCGTTGCTACACGGAAAGCATTCCATCTGCGACTCTAATTTTTCTATACTAAAATTGCAACATTATTGCATTAAAATTTTGATAAAAAATACTATTCTTGGTATTGACTGGTTGTCTGCAAGTAGAAATCTGGTCCAGAATTTTGAATAGGAGCATCGGCTGTCCTGTTTCGTGTCTTCAATTGCCAAGCCTCGGTTTAGAGTGTCGGGATCTTGATTTCACAGAGACGAATCCTTGTGCTGTTTTTTTTTTCGTGAACAATTTTTTACGGTTCATGTGGAAGATGTTGACTTTGTTAAAAAATGAACGCTATGTGTTACAGTAAGAGACAACGTTTTTTGTACTAAAAAGGTGCTCAACTAGTAAGGTTTATTCTTAATCGTTTTCCGGTATCCTTTCCTCCGTTTCTTTTTGATTACCGTGCTCATTTTCCCACGAGTATGTTCGACGACGATAGCGGAAGCATGCACGAGATCCTCGTCAAGATAATGAGGAATCTCGGGCTTGAAACAGACTGTCCTGGCCTCCCGACTGAGCTCAGCCGGATCCATGCCGAGTTTCTTGGCCTTGGAGTTCAGGGTCTTCGACGCTGCGGGAGAGAGGGTCTCTCGCTTGGCATGGCCCACGGTCCCGTTACCAGCGGCTCGAATGGTGAAGTTCCGCGAGCCAACCTCAGTGATCCGGGTCAGTTTGATCAAGTCGCCCACCTTGAGATCCTTGATGTGAGGTAGGGTGATTTGATCGTCGACCATTAGTTTGTACTTCTTTCCCACAAGAAATGTCACCAGATAGTGGTTTTCTTCAGAATTTAACATCCCCAAAGCTTTTGAACTAGGGATCTTGGGTAGGCCTCTTGTCCCCCTGTTTGCTTGCTTGAGAGCTGGTTGAAGCGTCGGTCGGGTCACTAGAGTTGAATTTGTCCGGCGAGATGAGTTAGATGAGGAGGATGCAGCTGATGATGGAGAATGTCGAAGAAGGTGCGATTTTCGGGCAATAGGACATTCCTTTGTCGTTGACATCAGAGAAGTTAATGCACCTAAACAACCACGGAAAAAAGAATCAGCTGTAAGGCAAAAATTTCTTGTGTGTTTAAACTGCGGAAAATATTGGCAATGAACCGAGTAGTCTGTTGAGCCCGGGCATTTTGACGTTCTGTGGTGGAAAAACGATAATTGTGGTTTGGATGTCGCCAACTAGCCTCGGCCAAGTTCGTCAACGGTGATGCCGCTTCTGGCTGTCCAAAAGCCTGCTGGTGACATCTCCATCATACATGTCACAGGACCAGCTGGACTGTGTGCACCGCGAGATCTTCAAGGCCTCTTCTTTACGGGCCTCGCTGGCTCAGGCCCGGTGCATGCTCACCAAATCCCAGCAGTCAAGATAGCTGCCGCAGACGACCAGCAGGAAGAATCCGAAGACCAAAACTTTCGACAAAAATGACAAGCTTGATACGTTGTTTGAAATGCTCGGCACGGACCGCCTCATCTCATCTATTAATTCAGCCACGCTCATCCCGGAGTCGTTTAACCGGTGAAGCCTCGGGCGGGGCACATCTACACTTCAATCGCCCGTTTTCACAAACAAGAACGGCTGAATCGACAATCAACCAAACAATCAGAGGATGTAGGAAGGACGTCCGCCGAGAAATAAAAGCCCCCGCATTAGAAGGCTGCCCTCAAAAGAAAGGTGTCTGTTCAAAGTTATATACCGTCAAACCCAGGAAACCCAACTCGGCTGTCCGAAAAGTGGCCAAAGTCAAACTCGCAAATGGGAAAACCGTTGTCGCTTACATTCAAGGTGAAGGCCACAACTTACAAGAACACTCTGTCGTCTTAATCCGAGGTGGTCGAACTCAAGATTTGATTGGTCTCAAGTTGGTCATCACATCATTTCATTCCAATCCGACTTGATCCTGATCCTCTTTCGCTTCGTGTCACAATCAAAACTCTGGTAAGATACAAAATTATCAGAGGCGCATTAGATTTCGCAGGCGTGGTTGGACGAAGAACGTCGCGATCGAAATATGGCGGTGGGTATTTTGATTCATTTGTCTATATTTCTTTCATTCCTAGATTTCCGTATGATCATCTGAGTCTTTTACCTTGCCGCCAAAAAAAATCAGTTAAAAAACCAAAGGACCAGGCTGCTTCTTAATAGACATCTCCTTTCGAAACATGCAACAGTAAATCTAGGCACAGATTGTAAAAAATTAAGTGACACTAGAGGCTATTGTTTATCATGTAATCAGTGAGAAATTGATTTTCTCCTGAAAACTGTTTCTTCCTCCTCCCCGTACACCTTTCTTTTGTTGGAATGTCTAAGAAGCAATAAGACATACACAAGACTGTCTTCTGGTACTTCACTAGTTATAAGAAACTGCAATTTCATTTTCTTACCAAAGCCAGCAACTCAGCCTTGTTGTATCCTTCTGGCTAATTCCTCATTTCCAACTCATTCATTTTTATTGCGGCTCCAAACTAAGCACCCCCCCACATAATGTCAGCTGGCTACTATGGCAGAGCCAACTAGACAAAATGGCACAACAACTCAAAAACAATAAAAATAAAATAATTGAAGAGGAATTATGACTAATAACTTAAGAGACATTGTTACTAAAATATTAAACAAATTTGATACTATTATTAAGCAACAATACAGATGAAATAATAAAAGCATCAATATTATTACATATTTAGAATCCGCACATAATTTAACCTAGGGTACCCTTAATTTTAGAAAGTTTGGAACACTAAGATGTATTTCTAGTTAGATGAATATAAAAACAGGTCTTTTATATACAAGTTATGAAGACTATAGAAAGAGAGAAGAAATGATAATGATATAAAGAATGGCTCTTTACCCAAGAGCAAAATGCTGTTGGCTCTACTTTGGTAGGTGATAAGGGAGCTAGAGGGTAATGCAATCGGCAAGATGTTTCTGGTTGATTATGTCTAATGACATACATAGATATCAGCCAGTAGTCTATTGCACAATTTTTCTTTAGTTGGACTCTGCAGTAGGTTGTACTCACCTTTACAATTGAGGTGAGTGATCCTTTTACTGAGGCTGGAGCCGGTTGGGCCTGATGGTTTGTTGGTACTGAGTTGAATACTGTTTGGTGGTAAAAACCAATATCAGTATCATTCTCAGTATCATTCAAATGGACTAGGTTTACTTAACTGTTTGGTAGTCTGCTTTGCTTATCTGGATGTGGCTCTTTGTTGATGCTTGACATGGTTTGGCCTAGATAATACAAATCAAGGTAAGCACTCACTTGAAACCTCTATTGTGGGAACACGTGCATATGGATGGTCTAGTCAAAGGAGCAGTCTAAGAACATGCTCACTATTTTGGTTTGTGTAATCCCTTTTCACGCGCTTGCATGCACTGGTTGACATGGAGTCTTGACAAATTTTGTCTCCTTTCAATAAGTAATCTCACATCAAAGATTGAACATAGAAGTATCCAGAGAGCCTCAGGACTTAGGAAAAACCACCTTCCTCTAGTCCTGAAACACATTGGAAAACATGTAAAAAAAACAGATTTGTTCATAATTATCTTCCATGACACACTCCATAATATTCCATAAATCCCCAAACCTCTGTGTATCATAATATATGAAACAGAATAATCAAATTGTGAGAATAGGGCAAAAAGGGTTTTACCCAATGCAAGTCTAAAAGACCAAAAACTAGCTGCAAGTATTGGTAAGTTTGCCATTCCGAAGTCCCAGACATAAACCTTTAGGCTGATGAATAAAATTCACATGCTCCAGACACAGGCAGTGCAAAGATATACTCTCCGCAACTCTCTAAACCCCAGTCAAACATAAACAACCCAGAACTTGTAGGAAGAATAATTTTTGACTCTGTAAATGGTAAGTTGATTGTGATTTGCAGACAAACTAGGAAGAAGAAGTAAAATCTAATGTTTTTAATAAAAAAATTACGTAGAAAACAGTAAAAGATAAAAACCAGCAATAACTAATGGCATTTGTGGATACCAACTGAGGCAACTGCTTGGACACCAGAAGATCTATGACTGGCTTTGTGATTGCAATTGGTTCCCACATTATCAACTGGAAATAATGTAAACAGCCGACTGTCTCCTTATCTACACCAGAAGCTGAATATAAAGCTCTATCATATCTAGGAAAATATCTTGCCTGGTTTGCCAGTGTTATTGATGAATTGAAGATTCAAGATCCGGTCCAAGGAATAGCAGTGAATGTTGATAATCAAGGTGCTATTGACTTGGCCAACAGAAAATCCTTGCAGAACAGCTTTGGCACTGAGAATATGGGCATTAGACTTCACTTTTTTAGGGAACTAATTTCCAGAAACCTCATACATCTGTAATACAGAAATACCAACAGTAATGTGGCAGATTCACTTACCAAAGCACTAGGTCAAGCGACTATCAGAAGATCTCCTCAACAAATAGGGGTCCTTCAAATCTCCAAATTTGCTTCAAATCAAAAGACTAAAGGCATGGGAGGCTGTGAGAATAGGGCAAAAGGGGTTTTACCCCATGCAAGTCTAAAATACCAAAAACTAGATGCAAGAATTGGTAAGATACAGGCAGTGCAAAGATATACTCTCCGCAACTCTCTAAACCCCAGTCAAACATAAACAACCCAGAACTCCTAGGAAGAATAATTTTTGACTCTGTAACTGGTAAGTGAATTGTGATCTGCAGACAACCTAGGAAGAAGACGTAAAATCTAATGTTTTTTATAAAAACATTATGTAGAAAACATAACAAGATAAAGACTAGCCACAACACCTAAGCCCAATACAAACTGTTCTCAGTAAGTAAAGTATCATTAGGATATAAATGAATAAGCAATGAGCATGAAGAAGGCAGACATTTACATGATGTTCAATGAAAAACTAGAATTTCTTTCTTTTATCTCTACACTATATTCTCACTCTCCTCAAGCTATCACTTGTTCTCAACAAACCAAATTCCTTATCTCTCTATATCATCTATTTCCTTTCTCAATCTCTCTCTCTCCTATAATTAATATAAATAAACAGTCAAGTTGCTCTTAGGTACATTTTCTTCTTTCAAATATGGAAACAATTATTTATTCTTTTGGGAGTTCCTGGGCCATGTGGTGGTCTAGTTTGATTTAGTTCCAATGTGTTGAAGTCTTCATCTTGGAATAGAAATCTTTGAGGGTTCATCATGGTGTTAAAATTATGTGAAAATTCAGAAAACAATATCAACAATACCAGTTCCAATTTGGCTGATCAAGCTAATTTCCAGATCCAGTATTTCATCTGCATCTCTTAATCATGTATTTAATCCCAAAAAAGGACAGTTTATCTGTCTGGAAACAAATACTCACTAAAACTTGTAGTGATTAGTTTTTTCCATCAGGAGAAACTCCATTTTTTCTTGCATCATGATTTTTTCTTCCAGTAGAAGAAGGGGATTGATAAGTCCACACCCCTGGCCAAATTCTGCCAGGGGCACACCCTATTTGGGTGTCAGCACAACTGTAGCTGGGCGTGCCCATCTACAGGCGTGCAACACCCGCCCAAAGATGGGTGTGCAGTCACACACCCTTTTCAACAAAGGGTGTGCAAGCTGCATGCCCTCCTATGTATATTGGTGGGGGAACACACCTGCGCATATAAATAGAAGGGTGTGGGCAAAACTCCTTTAATTGAGGGATTCCGCATGATCAAGGAGGTTGTATAACCACCTTGGCTGGAGGGAATCCCTCCAGCCAGGGAGGTTATACACCCCCCTTGACTGGAGGCACTCCCTCCCGCCAGGGAGGTTATACACCCTCCTCATGCCAAGGAGGTTATACAACCTCCTCAACCAGAGGGATTCCCTCCGGTCATGGAGTTTTTACAACCTCCTCAACCAGAGGTATTCCCTCTGGTTGAAGAGATTGTATAACTTCCTTGACCGGAGGGATTCCCTTTGGTCAAAGAGGTTGTATAACCTTGACCGGAGGGATTCCCTTTGGTCAAAGAGGTTGTATAACCTTGACCAGAGGGATTCTATCTGGTCAGAGAGGTTTTATAAACTCCTTAGCTGGAGGGAATCCCGGTGGGATTCCATCTAGTTGAGGAGGTTATACAACCTCTTTGACTGGGGGGATTCCCTCCGGTTGGGGAGTTGTTTTTGTGGGGGGGGAGGAAGGAGGGCAGTGCAGGAAGGTTAGGTCATAGTCCCTGCGCGTAGGGACTATGACGTAACTCACATGTGCATAGGCAGGGATGTGCGTGCCCCCACCTATATACATAGAACGGGTGTGCAAACCACACACCCTTTCTATGTAAATGGGTAGGGGTATGCACACCCCTTCCCATATGCATGGAAAGGGAATGCGGTCCGCACACCCTTTTTTGAACAGGGTGTGTGACTGCACGCCCATCTACAGGTGTGCTGAGGCCCAAAAAAGGGTGTGTGGCCAGGGGCATGTATTTATCAATCCCTGTAGAAGACAAATCATGATGTGTGCCACAGTTTCTTGTTATAAAAACAGTAAGTGAGCCAACATGGTTAATGTGACAAAAAATTCTCAAGTGAAAACTCAGGGGGCTGGGAACAAAACAGGACACTGAAAACAAAACTGCATCAAATTTCACCAGTCAACATGCAGTATACTTTAGTGTAGCTGTGTATGTAATTGACACTTTCTTTAAGGTTAATTTTGGTGCACAGTAACTGTGCATGATGAACAGTCACATTGCATCCAAGCTTGGTTCAAATATTCTAGTGTCAAGTTGGTCAACTCAGTTTTTTTTTTTTTTTTAAGTTATTTCTGCCTTTCTGCCATATGCGGGCTGGTTCCTGACCTCTTTCCGCAGCTATATTTTTCCTCTTATTCTCACAGATTCATCAACCTTGATATCTACATGGGCTCTGCAAAAGGGAGTGCTTGTTTTACCGGGCTGCGTGAGCTTCAAGATATTCCACTCTTGAATTTATTTGAAGTGCGCGTTCTGAATATGTACTTCTTGATTGACTTGACTTGCACACCGCCAGGCGTTTTTACCAAATGCCGGCAAAAGCGCTTACGTGCGTACAAGCTTTAGCTTAATTGATGGTAATTTGGCCGATGAGGTCAGTACTCCAAAATACAGCTTGCATACTAGCCAGACCAACACCAGACTTTATCACTCAGAAGGCCAATTGTTTCATTAGGGTTTTGCGTGGTTAGAATTCTGTGATCAGGGAAGCGCAAATTGAAGCCGGATTAGAATAGCCAAATACGATTCATCTCTATAGCGGGTTTTCCCGTCGCCTCAAGTCAACCGCACTGTCACCACTCGTCTTTCCAAGGAATTTCTCTTCACCTCGCATCATTTACACCACAATTGTATGCAAAACCACCTTACAGGTCTTTTCAATATTATCATGTGTTCATTGGTTCACTTATTTATGAATATCAGAAATGTTTTGAATAGCCCGTCGCCAACACCAGACGCCGAAACAAGGAAATATATCTTCGGTTGACTCTTTTAATGTGTCCAGTGTAATGTACGAAAAGAGTGCCTGCCCAATGCACTATATACATGTGGTTGTAATCATCAAAAATCGGGCCAGTCACAAGGCTCTATCCTGTGCATAATGGACAGTCCAAATTTTGTTGCGTTATTAAGAGACTCCAATTTCTTCAACGCGGTAAAAGTTCATTTGACAGGATACAAAACAGGTAGGAACAGGAGATACATTAAATAATAATCACACTAGGAGAAGATATCGTTATACAGTAGCTATGATGTGGGATGATGTTATCATGAAGCTTTTGAGAGCAGCATGGCAACTTGTTGTGGATTGGCGTCTTTGGCGGTGGCGGGGTGGCCATGAGTGTTCTATTGGACAGTTATTGAATTTGAAAGGAGGGTCAGACAGCGAACGGACGATTAAATGCCAATGGTCTGGATTCTCACCTTGGAGTCCGAGCAGGCCTTTAACATGCTGCGTGCGGCCTTTTCTAATGTCTCAATAGAACTGTAAGGAAATAGTCATGTTGGGAAGTGTGAGCAAATTCAATCTAGACATGTGCGTTGATACTCCAGATTATGATAGCACTTACACTTCCTTTGGTTGAACTCGGGCTTGAGGACTGACTAGGGTCACCTTGCAATTCCCAGCTGATGCGGTGGAGACGGCCTTTTCGGACAGTTGTCGAGCAGCACTGGAAACACACTGCAAGTCAGCTTATGATAGTCTAAACAGTCATCAACTCGGAAATGAACACACCTAAGGCAGTCCAATGTTGAGAAAGTATGGGTTTCGCCGCTGCTGCTCTTGCATGTGACTTTCTCATTGTTATCTCGTCGCAGAAGTTGCTCGGAATCCAGCGAGATGGCTCGTCGGCTGATGCTGGTTTTGGTGTCGGTGGCCTTAGCAAAGAGCAAATTATTGTACCCTAAGCCCAAAAGACTGTAGGCGTAGCAGCCGCCGTACATGCTGGTCATCCACGGGTTGAGCCACCCGCCCATTGCACCCATCCCATAACCCATGCGGGAGTAGAAGAAGTTGGACATCCCATATCCGAATCCCCCATAGCCGCCATAGAATTTGGAGTCAACCCCATTTTCTTTTCCAGCAGGGACATCTGAAGCAAGAGATACAGATACAAAGGCCGAGAGAATGGTGATCAAGTACGTGAGGGAAACCATCTTGTGATTCTGAGGTTGGATGCAAAGATTAAAGTAGGAGGGCAGAATTTTTCTAGTGGTCGTGATTGGTTGAGGTCGTTAGAGTGAAGCAGCGAAGGGAATGCTGGGTGGATGTGGGATTTGACTGGATTCGAGGGGCTTTTTATATCTCTCAACGGTGCTGCCATGAAAGCTCGGGAGACGCAGATTCTGGGTCTGTGACTCTGTTCAAAGTGAATTTTGCCGGGTGGTCTACTCACTGTAACCAGCATAGATGTTCGCAAACCGTTCTCCGCTCGCCCCCGTGTGCGAGGAGACCAGGAACTCTACATGGTCGCACAACATCGAGTAGATAGCTGTTGAGTGTGGGTGATACCTGAACACCAAAAGTTCCAGTCTCTCCAAGCTGCACTCTGGGTGGGTCAAGGTGCATTGACGCAAACGAATTCATTGCAATGTGTTGACTATCACCTCGTCATTCAGCTTTGCATTCCGTAGCTTGGGCACCTAATAGGCCCGATGCGAGTTGTTCGAGCAGGCACCTATTGTAGACGCTAATAGCCCAGTTCACATGGCTAAATTCAACAAGGGTTTACTGACGCTTATGATAAAATTTTACACAAAATTTTCTTAGCACCAAGTCCCGGAATTGGGGAAAATGTTCAACTCAACTTTAAGTAAACTCGACTCTTCTCCCAAGAAGAGCGAGGCTTTCAACGTGAACCAAAACAACTTCAAATTTTCCCTCCACTAAACCTCAACTCACTCAATCTTCAACATCTTCCTTCTCATATCCTCTCCCCTTCTATTCCCTTCTCACTTCTTTGTCTTCTATCTCTCTCCACCTCTTCAAATCATTGGTCTGTCCGGTGAGATTCATGTTTCCCAACTCTTCTCTCAAAATACTCAACAATGCTAACTTCTCTATTCAGATTCACTATCTTTTCCACACTATCTCACTTCCTGTCTGTTCCTAACTTTTCACATGCTCCTGTCCTCATAAGTGCTGGTCTTGATCTGTTCAACCTTTTTCTAACTTTATCTTTTCTCTCATACTGTCTCTAAAGATACTTATGTTTTCTTTCCTTGTCTCTGAAGTTCACAATAAATTCAAACAATTCTTAAAGTCTTTTACTAAGTGCTTCTGATGAATAAGTGCAAGGTTTTTCATAGATAGAGGAGGCATTAATTTCATTCTAGATACTACAAAAGAAGAAAGAATTCAGTTCAGACCCAAGAAAGATGAGAATATTTCAAAATCACATCAAATGGTAGGGATCTTCAGAAGGAGGAAGGCTGTGAAGGTGATTCATGATACAGAATTTGTAGCTTTAAAAATGGTGGATTTTCAAAACCAGAGGATTAGATAATGGTGGCTTTGGTCATATTTGATACCCCCCAATGTGCAATTCTATCTTCCTTTACTCTTCAAATTTCCTCAAAATTTGGTGAAATATTTTGATTAGGGGGTAGCAAATATGACCAAACACACTATTATCTAATCAACTGTTTTTGAAAATCCACAATTTTTTAAAACCATGGATATTTATATAAAACGGTTCAGAATTCTCAAAAGTGAAATTTTGTGAAAAAACCTAATTCACGGGTCCCAATTGTGGATTTGGTCATATTTGATACCCCCTATTATATGAATGTATATGCAAATGTATGTGTATGCAAATACACACATATTTACACATACAGTGCCTGTCAGTGAAACTTACTGACAGTTCTAATCCATCCGAGTTGGATTTCCTCCTTCAAAGTTACATACAACCAACTTCGTCGGCAATCAATCAACGCAAAAGGTAAGTTTCTCTTATAATTCTCATCTTCAATTTTATTCTTACTGACTATGTTGTTTTCTTCCTTTTTTAGATGACCAGGTGTCATCACTCAACCAAACGAAAGGCCAACATTGTTGGCATGGCGGCCGCAGGGATGACGACGACGTCGATTGCACATAGGCTCACCATGCCACAATCGACCGTCTCGTCGATCGTAGCCCGAGAGGCCATCCGAGGCACTGTTGCCACCGCACCACAATCTGGCAGGCCGCGCAAAACCGACGAGAGGGATCTGCGTCACCTCAAGTCAATCATTCAGGCGAATCCTTGAACGAAGATTGCTGAAGCTAGGGATCAGCTCCCCACCAACATTTCAACTCGGACTACTTGTCGCCGAGCTCATGACCTTGGGTTCAATAACCGGGTCGCAGTCAAGAAGCCATTCCTAAACAATCAACACCGGGAACAACGACTTGATTTTGCAAAGGCCCATGCAACATGGACCACCGACGACTGGCGAAAAATACTTTGGACAGACGAGTCCTCGTTTGAACTCGGCAAGATCAGCCGCCAAATGAAAGTGTGGCGTGGAGCAAAGACGAAATATGATGCCGCGAATCTCGCTCCGACCTTCAAAAGCGGCCGATCCTCAACCATGGTCTGGGGTTCCTTTTACAGCAATGTAAAAGGCCCCCTCATCATTGTTCCACTGGGTCAACGCAAAGCGAGCGACTTCATCGACAACGTCTACAAAGTCGCTTTCTCAACGAAGCCGATCCCCTCCATCAATTGTCATTGATGGAGGACAACGCCCCAATCCACACGGCAAAAGCGAGCCGCTCTTATCTGGCTGAAAAATTTATCAACAAACTTGTTTGGCCGGCTCAATCACCCGATTTGAATCCCATCGAAAACGTCTGTTTCCTCCTCAAGAGCAACATCCAGGAACTCTATCAGCCCCAGACAATTCCTGAATTGCACAAGGCCCTCAAGCAAGCCTGGGACAATTTTCCAGCCTCGATGTTGGATCATCTTGTTGACTTGATGACCCACCAAGTTTCAGCTTTAATTGACGCCAAAGGAGGGCCAACCAGATGGTAATTTTCTCATTTCAAAAAAAAAAAAAAAAAAAAAAAAAAAAAAAATAACAAAAAAAAAAAGATAAAAAAAAAAAAAACAATTTTTTCTTTTATAATTACTCTTCCCCACTCTCAACACTCCCCGTCCCACTTCCTTTTTTCTCAAAAAAAATTTATTAAAAAATGCAAAAAATTGGTGAAAATTTTGTTAATTTTTAGTATTTTTTTATTATCATTTGTAGTTACAAAAGTAGTAAAATCATACTCATCAGTCCTTGAGGACCCAGTAAGAAAAAATTCCCGTGCCAATTTTTTTTTTCCTTTTTTTAGGGCATTAACAAAAAAACCCGGTTTTTCCGCGTTTACACCCGGTTTTACGCAGCGGCGACGTCCAAATTGCTGCGCAGTACACCCGGTTTTCCGCATTTACACCCGGTTTTTTTATTTAATTTTTTGCGGGCGGATTTTCATTATTTTTCAAAATTTTAAAGTTGCTAAAAATACTTCTTGGCGTGTAGAATTTTATGGCATTTTTTATTTTCCAAAAAAATTATGTGTTCTATTTTTTTTGGCCAATCCACCCGGTTTTTTGTCAATTTAATTTTTTGCAGGCGGATGTTCATTATTTTTCAAAGTTTTAAATTTATTTATCATACTTACAGGGGTGTCAAATTTTATGGTAATTTTTATTTTGCAAAAAAAACAAGTCTTCTATTTTGTTTGGCCAATCCACCCGGTTTTTTCATAAAAAAACCCCGGCACGGCTCAATTTTCAGGATTTCTCAAAATTTTAAATTTTGTTAAAACACTTTAAGGGGTGTAGAATTTAATGTGACAAACAGTTTATTTTTAACTTCACTGGCCTTTTTTTTAATCATTTTTGGACAGAATTTATTTCTAAACACCTTCACACCTGTCTTTCAAGATATTTGGGGAGTTTTTAAATGGATTAATACACTTTAGAGGGTAAATAATTCATTGGAAACAAATACGGATTATAAAATTAACTTGTTATCAGATTTCATGACAAAGAAATGGAAATATAATGATACACAGCGGTATGGTACATTGTATGATGCTTTGGAGTGTTACATGTAAGATAATTATTACACATTACACATTGGTTCAGGAATGTAATTCAGGCGTATATTCACCATTTGTAAGCATTTTCTAGTTGTTATCAGTAGTGTTTATAACAATTTCTCTTTCTTATACTTATTATTTGTGTGCACATTCTTAGTCTGTACTAATGTCTCTTTGTTTTTTATTATTACATTTATTATTTATTAATAACTTATTACCTTGCAATTATGTCTCTTGCTTTTTATTTTATTTATTTATTTCATTCATTTCATTTATTCTATTTATTTTATTTTATTTTGTTTATGTTTATTTTACTTGTTTTACTTATTTATTTTATTTGTTTTAAATAGAATTTCGAATGAGGATGATTGGGGAGGTTGCACGCATCAAATGCCGCCCTCCATTATTTTATTTTATTTTATTTTGTTTATTTTGCTTGTTTTACTTACTTATTTAATTTGTTTAAATAAAATATTGAATGAGTTGGGGAGGTTGCGCGCATCAAATGCCGCCCTCCATGATTTTATTTTATTTTGTTTTGTTTATTTTCCTTGTTTTAATTGTTTATTTTAATTGTTTTGAATAAAATATTGAATGAGGATGATTGGGGAGGTTGCGTTATTCATAAATCATTAACTTGCAATTATGTCTCTTGCTTTTAATTAATTTAATTAATTTATTCATTTCATTTATTCTATTTATTTAATTTTATATCATTTTATATCATTTTATGTTATATTATTTTGTTTATTTTCCTTGTTCTATTCATTTATTTTATTTGTTTTGGGGTCACACGCATCAAATGCCGCCCTCCACGTGCTATTTGCTTAAAAATTGAAAATTAAAAAAAACCGGGTGTAAATGCGGAAAACCGGGTGCACCGCGCAGCCGCAGCTGCGCAGAAAACCGGGTGTAAACGCGGAAAAACCGGGTTTTTTTATTAATGCCCTTTTTTTAAAAAAAAAATAATCCCCCAACAAAAACTTTTGTCTAGTCACTGTACATATGAACTTGAAGGGTGTGAGAATTGCACATATGTTTCTCCAGGGGTGTTCAGGCTTCATCCTCTTATTTTTGTGGCTTTCAGAAATCCTGTGGAGTTCCAACTCAATAAGACTTATGATCTGTTATGATCTGTAGATCATCTACAGATCTCATGATTGATAGGTGTGGATCTATCTTATATCAGATGGTAGAATATGAATGTGTTGGTAGCTTTGGAAGTAATTCAGAATCACCCAGTTAGTTACACAACATCAGAGTAATTCATTGGTGAGATAAGATATATGCCAGACAAATAGTGAGAGAGGTTTGTAGTCAATTGCCAGAGACATTCAGATAAATACAGTGTGTATAATACTAGTATGGGTACAGTAGGTATCCACAATCATGATCAAGAAAATGCATTAAGTGCGGGTTAGCTATTTGCTTCAAGTAGTTAGTAATGATTTTGCCATCTGAACCTTTTCTCATTAAACAGCAAGCGCATTTGAGGTGCATCTTGAGGACCGTGAATAGCTTTTCAATAGGGTTGAAGTCAGGATAGTAAGGGGGAAGGTATACTGAAGCAACTCAATTGTCAGAGAAGATCTGCTCAATTGATCCATGGTGAATTTTTGTGTTGTGTAGAATGAGGACACTGTTCTTAGCGGGAAAAGGATTCATGTTTGGAATCTGCAATCTTACTTTATATACATTCAGTATATATTTATGATATACCAAGTGATCCCAGTGAGAAACTCACCAAAATTTCTGTGAGGAACAACTTGAAATCCAATTGGTTGATCAAGCCCTCTTGGATTAAGCAGCCTAATAATCCATCATTGAGCAAGACCGTCGGGAGGAGACTATAGCAAATCCCATTGCTGAAATTGCCAATCCGCTTCAATCAGATTTATTTTTCCAGGCGTACCAATGCTGTTGTAACTTCAAAAACTTTGTGCTTTCATCTAAAAAACAGTCAAGATAAAATTAAAGCCTAAGCCCAGCAAACCAATCAGGGAGAGAAATATGGAGCTTACCCGTGAATATAAGGAAATCCGGCAGCAACTGTGCCACATCAATGTTAAATTGGGCTTGTTTGACTAGGAATTGGTTGAGATTGACCTTGTGGGCCACTACCTGTGTTAGGCCAAGTTGGGTGGTTAATTCATTCCAAATAGTTGACTGACTCACAGTTATGCAAAGTACCCCCAATGCCAGTTGGATCTTGTTGACATACATGGTTGGATTGCCCTGGATCATCTCCCAGACAAACTTGCTTTGTTTGGGTGAAAGCCGCACTGGTCAACCTTGCACAAGACATTCCAATGCATCACACACAACCGCTTGATTCAATGTGAAGAGTGACTTCCAATGTGCATATGATTGGTTCAATATGTGGTAGTCAATAGTACTGTTGATTTCTTGTGATGTGTGGCCTTTCATGAGCATCCGGACACATATAATAGACTTGAACATTGGTGCATAATTGACAAAAACCATGGTGAAACGCTTGACAGTTGTGGCTCAGGCATTGGGTGCGAGACGGCTGGTTGGTAGTTGGCTGGATATGGTGGTCAGATGGTGGTGGGGGGGTGGTTGGATATGGAGGTTGGATGGTGGTGGGGGGGAGCTTGGATATGGGAGGTGGTTGGACATGGTTGTTGGTGGGTGGGTGGGAGGGGTGGGATCAAAAGGGGGGGCTTGAGAGGGGGCCAGCGGCAAGCCGGTAGGGCTGGGCCTGCTGGGCCAGACTATGTTTTGCGGGGGGGGGGGGGGTGGATCCAGGGCTGGGCCTGCTGGGCCAGACTATTTTTTTTTGTGTATGAGACTACATATTCAGGATTGCAAATCCTGAATATTTTGAGTTTCACCGTGGCAAATATGAGTGGAAAGCACGCCAGACATCTGTGGCCTGCTGGTTCAGAAGCTGCATCATGCACAACCTGCAGGCCTGCTTTTTTGTAAGAGGCTGAAGGTAGAAAATTCAGAGGAGGCAGTTTTTTTTTTCAACTGCCATCCTTTTCTGCTTCTGATGTATACAGCAAGTCCTTAAGTGTGTAACCCCTACTGGGTCACAACACCCACCCCCTTGCCAAAGTGTGAGAATTGAGAACTCAGCAGAAAGTCATAAAACAGGATTACAGATAATATGAAATTACACTTGACAGGAGGGATGAAATAGGTTAGGAAATAAGACATGAACCTACCTATCATTTCTTTTTGTACTTGATCCCAATCTTCAGATTCACATCCCATACTCACAGCAGCAGCTCAAAATCCACAATTACCATCTCCTTTGACATCATTGATATATGTGATATATGACAAATTACTGGTGGCAGATAGATTCTGTGCTTGTCCTTGTAAGTTTTACTGGAGGAAATGAAAACAAACAACTGAGGGGAATAAACACAGAGAGAAAGAATTATTACAGAGAAATTGAATTACTCACCACATCAATTTCCACATTTTTATAAGTACTCCAGCTAAGTGCTTCTGATCATGAATAAGTGTCAGATTTGTCAGAAATAGAGGAGGCAGTACTTTCATTCTAGATATTGCAAAAGAAGATATAATTCAGTTCCAACCCAAGAAAGATGAGGATATTCCAAGCTCACATCTGTCAGAATAGACAGCCCATGGGTCTTGGCAGGATGTGAGGTGTGACTAGCATGCCAGACATTGCTGGAATAACCATTATGAAGTAGATTTGGATGATCCTGGGATGTCTGCAGTGAATCATCAGTAGGATGTTAGCTGGAAGTCATGTCATATTTGGCACTTATTCTTTCTCCCCTTGCCAATGTTTTCTAGTTCTGCCAAAACATATGCTTTGTTTTGCCTTAATTCCTAACTAGCGACCAAATCAATTTGACATTCGTTTTGGCAACAGTCAGGCATACAAACCAAGCAAACAGAAAAACATTACATACTGACAAGGATTAGTTTTTTTTTTTTGAGGGACTGGTTTTGTATCAGAATTTCGCTGGATCATCAGTGCGAAGAAAGAGAATCGATGCTTCAATTATGCGATGATAATAATTACAGATCTTTAATCCAATACATGATTTCCCCCATCTTCGATATGTACATGACCATGGAGAGTGGAGTGATGGAGGTAACGTTTGTGAGGATGACTGGCTACCAGTCGATTAAAGAAAAGCAAATGAAGCTTGCGGCAGATATAGAATATTGGTAGTTGGATTGGATTGAAAGAATGATATGATGACTGAATGCTTGACCTGCTCTCTTGTCCGTCTTCTTTCTTCTCGGATGACGGTCCGTGGTGATGTTTTTTTCCAGTCGTAAGGATTAATAAGAATGGAAATAAGAGGGTAAATATCGAGAGATTAAGCATGTTATGGTGTGGCCAAATCGATGTTAGACTCGTCATGATCAGTCCAAATCCTAAGTGATAATCCCACTGCTTTTCTAATCTGAAAATGTGGTTCATAAATGTAGTTCTTTGAGTTGGTTTGAATTCTTGATGATCTTGTTTATTTGCTGGTTTTGATGGTTGTCTTTAAAATCAAAAATTGGAAAAAGAAGACTTACAAGTCTAATCTTTCTTCCAAATTCAAGCCGTCTTTAAGCCAGTATGGATCAAAACAATAAAAAGAGTTTCCGATCGAGCAAAATGCAAAACTGAGGAGAAATCCGCCGACTGGGATAAGTAATAAGCCCTTGGCAAACAAAAAATAATTGAGTAGGATCAAGATCCGATGATAATCTGATCGAAGTTTGCAGTTCAAATATTTGATAATTTCAACCGAAGAGGATATTGATAACTTTCCAAGGGATATCGGTGCTTCCATGGATCCATGTTTGGGATGGAAACAGTTTTCAGTTATTGAGCTGTTCAATGCAATCGAAATGATTGTTATCGGGAATAACCAGAATGTCTGTGTGCGCAAAATGTAGAACCAAGGTACTACTTATCAGCATGGCCCCGTTGTCCGGTTAATTTAATATTTGAATATGAAAGGCTCCTTATGGATACCTAGAGTGGATACTTACTCACACTAAACAAAAGATCCAAAGCAGACCAAGAGGAGGATCGGTGGCTATCCGAGTAAGATTCAAGTCCGAATAGACTAGCAATTGAAACGAGTTGAAGGATCGAATTTTGGACTATTAACGTCTAGGGAAAAAAAACGATGATATGGCATCATATGCTAAGCTATATGTATAGATTGTGTATGTATGTATAAAGATCAAGAAAATTCGTTATTATAAGAGGTAAAGCTCACCTTGAGCGTGCGTTTGGAGTTCAGTTCGTTGACTATCCGCCTAATTCTGATGGAGTCAAGGAATCCACCTGCAAAGCGCCAGATGCTGGACCATACTTGATGATGGATTGAGTAGTTGGATTGGTGTTGATAGTATCCTGGAGGATTGATGTGATCGATCGAAGAACTATGCGGAGTACTTGATAGTTGATCGAAAGGTTTTTGGATGTGGTTGTTGTCGAAGTGCTGATGACGACGCATTCGAGCTTGGGTGGGTTGAAGTGGAATGGCCTTGCTCAGCTTGGTTGGCTCAGCTTGGTTCCAGCGCAACTGGAATTTTACCACCTCACCGGCAACACCCCGCCGGAGGGAGGAACCGTGGTTTCTCTCAACCCAGGAAAACCTCAAGTCCATGCGCTGGACCGTTCACACGCACAGAGTAAGGCGCATTTCCATAGGGAAATAGTTCGTGAACGAGTAAACGCAATCGTTCCTCTTATAACCGTACTCGGAATTCAGTTGGATGTGTACATTATAGGGAAGAATACAAAAGCGGCTGGAAAACATGGCCTTGAAAAACAAAAACAAAAAAAGCAGGAAGAATACATGATGCTCAGATGGTTTACTTAAACATAACTTGCAAAAACTGCTGTAGAGATGTACAAAAAAAGTCCTTCTTTCTCCAGCCACTTAAACAGGGTACATGGTCGGTAAGAACTGTAGGACAGAGGTACGTCAAAACACCAATACGAGAGAAGGAAAGAATAATTCCAGAGGATTAGTCAGTATCCAGATTGACATTGACGGCCAGTGTGCCAGAATATATGCCAAGAAGAGAAATCTAATGTGAAAATATAACTTACTTTCGAAATAATCAATCGTTGGATTTGAGATGTTCCCTCGTATAATGTAAATATCTTGCTATCTCGATACAACTTCTCTACCGGATCTGTTCGACCGAAAAAAAAAGCGGGGGAGAGTATAAGTGATCAATCCGATCGGTTAAGACCCTGAGACTAAGTGCGAGTATACCAACATTCAGTATTAAAGCCTGCTCCACCAAAGATTTGGACAGCCATTCCTGCATTACGGACTGCCACTTCAGATGACAAGCATTTTGCGATCGAGGCATAATAAGCTGAGGGAATAGCAAAATGAACGGGATGGATTAGTTCCCAGGACGCATCTTCCGCCTAGATGGACAACGTTCAATCAACTCAACTGTTACGATGACCAGTGTCCTTGATGAATGTGGCTTTCCATACCATCGCTCGAGCTGACTCCACACCTCTACATGAATCAATCGAGATACGTTAGGCTCTGATATTTGATTGACAACAAGTGTCAGTTATGACTTGTTTTTTTGTTAAACAACTGACATTGTCATTTCTGCCAACATGTGGCTAACCGATTGATGTTCAATGATCGGCTTGCCCATAGTTTTCCTAGTCTGAGCGTACTTGACTGCCTCTGAAAGTGCACGCTGGGCCAATCCCACAGCGCCACTAGCCACCAAGGGCCGGGTGATGTCGAAGGCTGCCATGGCTACCTTAAAGCCTTCGCCCATAGCACCGACCAAGTTCGTGGAGGGAACGACTACATCTTCAAACTGGTATGCGAAATCGCATTGATGTATCAGCACTTGTCAAAGAACAAGTTAAGAGGGGAAATGTTGATTGAATCAACTGACGGTTATTTGGCGAGTATCTGAACACCTTTGACCCATGTTGACTTCCTTCTTCCCAACGAGAACCCCAGGAGAATTAGCGTCGACAATGAATCCGGACATCGACTTGTGCACGGGTGCTTCGGGGTCTGTTTTGGCCAAGACGAAGTACCAAGAGGCTTTTCCACCATTGGTGATCCACATCTTCGAGCCATTCAACACGAAATCATTCCCAGTTTTGACAGCTTGAGTTTTGATTCCGGCAACGTCACTCCCTGCGCCCGGTTCGGTGACGCAATAGGCCGCTACCAAAGGCTCTTCGATCAACATGCTCAAATACTTGCGCTTCAGTTCATCGCTACCGGCTACGATCAACGGCGCCTGCGCTAATCCACTCGCCTCGAATGCAGTTTGAATCCCCGTGCAGCCGTATGCAATCTCTTCGGAAATTAACGCCGACTCTAGTAAGCCGATACCGATCCCACCATATTCTGCAGGAACGTGCGTGTTCAACAATCCTGCTTTCCAAGCTTCTTTCAAGACTGGCCATGGGTATTCCTGTAATTCATTAAGATATCCATCTCAATACATGTCCAGGACCAAATATTTCTGTAGGAATTTGGACCCTCACCATACTTCGGTCATACTCGGCAGCCACTGGGATGATGTGGTCGGCGGTAAACCTCCTAGCTAGTTCTAAAAATATGATGATTGATTGTAACAAAAAGGCATCAGATATTTTATGAGCTCGGCACCTGAATTCAAAAAATTGGAAGTGAATGTGAATGTACCTTGATAAGCTTGTTGGTCGGGACTTAATGCAAAGTTTACAGGTCCAGCCAGGAGATCATCGGTTGAGGGTGAGGAGTAAGATCGAACGAGTTGGGCAGGCTTGGAGGAAAATCCAAGCGGCAGTCTGGCAGGCCGCGTGAGAGCTGATAATCTGAGATTAGCTCGATGTAGCATTTCGGCTCGAAGGCGTTGTTGACCGGAGGGAATCCACACGACCAGGGGACTTGAGCAATGGGACTCGCATCATCGAATGTCACACTACTGTGGACAACCCTTGTGATACCACGGGGGCCTCAGCTAAACCCCTCGATTCGAGGCGCGAACACCACGATCTTGCGGGTCCGATCGAAGACCTATTTGTCTTTACCGAAAACCTTGGACGAATGCAAAGAATATAACGCGTTTGCGGAAAACGTTGGACATTCTCTGAAGCAACTCATCTACCCCGTCCCATAAAACCTAGTTTCAACAAGATCTTATCTTTTGGTTTTTGCCCAGCACCCATAGGAATCATCCGGTGATGTCACAACCCCGTGCATTTTGTTGCCTTTTTTCTTGGGGGGGGGGGATTCATCCGGCGCAATCAGAATTCTTTTTTGGCCTCTTGCTCTCATCCTCCATTTGTGACATATTTAAAGAGCCGGTTTTTGCTTGTCTAACTGCCCTTATCCAGCTGCTATTTACAACTGATTTTGACACCCCTCACATTATTTCCATTTTCCAACTTATCCACCCCAATGGGAAAATCTGATCCTTTCAATAGCACCAACCATCCCAATGCACAAAGTGTCTTGATTATAGACCAGAAAATGAAGTTTGAGTGCTCTATCAGCTTTGTGATCTACTGCAAAGATAAGAACTGAAAAATCCAAAACATATCTTGGGTGCCGTTACAACTCTTGGCCAATCTCTCAATTTCACTTGATCCCCGCAACATCACCTGGGCCACCTTTTTCCATCTGGTTGCTGAAAAATGCAACAAAAAACAAAAACATATCTCTGTTTTGATCTCCCAAGGTACTAACTGCTCTCCTCCAACCATTGCCTGGTCTTCTTAAATCCTCAAGAACAAGTTTTTTCCCAAGAAGAATCCTTTTCCTATCACCAATGACCTCTGCTTTGGCCGGTGGATTGCCAAGATTGTCAGTAGTTGTTTGCAGAACGGTGGTGCTCATGTTTGGATGGAAAACCCATGCAACGGGGCTTCAAACACTCAAAAGGAGAACCTTCTGGCCAGAATGATGAAACAACTTGGGGCTTGTAGGCAACCATCTTTGAGTTGGCGCAAGTTGAATGGCCATGGTGACTTGTCTGTTTATGGAACTGATGAATTAATTATGATACATTTCTCATGTTTTTTTAATGATGTCAATTGAGGATCCAAGCCATTCTTAGGAGAGCTCAAGCGGACCAGAGTTTGATGACCTTGATGCTTATTTTGATTAAATATATGCCAAATATGGCATAAACTCAGAACAAACCCAATTTCATCCCATGTTTCTTGATCCAAAAAATCTTGACCGGTCCCTCCTGCTTACTTCTGGAACTGTTGAGAAATGGGCAAAGACTTGGTAAGTCTACTGTCTTGCTCTTATTATGTTACAATCAGCTGATCTGACCTTCTATCCAGTCAATGAGAGTCCCTGGCATAAGCTTGACCTCGCCGCCAGGGCAGCTTAAGTTTGAGAGTTTTAAGGCGGCAAAGTGCAAGGCTCCTGTGGTAGATACCAACAAAAGCGCACCAATTTTCAAATTGACAAAGTGGCTTGTAAACCAACAAGCATCAAACTCAAACAAAAGATTGTCTCCTCCCTCTTCCGCATATGGTGATACAACTGAAAATCTATCCAACTACTTGGAGTTCATCTGCATTGCTCCTCACAAGCGGGAGGGCATACTGAATACCCTCCTCCACAATGAAATTTACCAATACCAGATGTTCAAATCACTGACAATTGACAACTTAAGGGCACTTGGCTTCAAAATCAGCATTTTCTCCAAGCTCTGTGGTAAAATCACTAAATACAAAGTGCACATGGCCAAATGAAACAGCCTTGGGCCCCCTCCTCTTGTCTTGTTTTTTTACTTGGCCTATTTGCTATCTCTGCTTCATTTTACTTTCCACTGGTAATTGATCTCCATACCATCCCCCTGCCTGTTATCTTGTATTGTCACTTGGCGCCTTGGCTTGATCTCATGATATATATTTTGCTTGATCTCCATAACACTTGTCAATTTTCCTCTTGTTTCTTCTTCTCATTCTAAGGAATCATTCCCCTGACTGTTATTTTGTTTTCTCTGCCTGATATCTTTTCTTATCACTCATGCCTCTGCCTGTCATCTTTTTTGCACTGCCTGATATGTCTGTCTTATCTAATGTACTTAGTATGTATGCCCCACTGCCTATGCTCTATCTCTTGGCATAGGCCTCTGTACCTATTCTACTGTCCCTATATGTGTCAGTTTGCTACTAGTTCAGAGACTAGAACAAAATCTACATATAACTAAAGGAATGGCCTTTGCGAGCC